>CM026569.1:2761309-3050277 GCA_015143295.1 Tetracentron sinense
CCAGGCTCCACAAATGCATTCCCTTTTTTCAATATTTCCCACATACCCCACATTATCATCCAATACTTCATAATCAGGCCCTCCAACAAATACCACACTGCAGAATCTTGACTTATCACCTATTTCCTTTAGCTTCCTTTTAACCCTTAGTGTTGCCCTTCCACCCCAAGTCAACCCCTTCTCATACCTCTTTGCATTCTGGTCATAAGTTTCCTTCTTAAAAACTCTATCATAGTCATAATGGGTTTGCTTCTCTGTATACCAACCACCCATTGAATGATTCTGTAATGTTGTTGGTTACATGGTCAGATTTTACGCTTTTATCAAATGCATGTGCAGACCATGTGGATGGATCAATCTTCACCAGATACTCAAATGCCTTGCTATCATGCTTCTTGATATGGTCCATTTCATACTTAAAGGCATGTATGCTTGTGGCTCTGGAAGCCCTCCAAAAATGAGTCTTCAACTCTGAACCATGGTGGTTTGCTCTAAAGTTGTTGTATATGTGCCTAGCACAATACCTGTTATTTGCCTCAGGTAAAATTTCTTCTATTGCAAGGAGCACACCCTATAAATAAATGTGCACATGTCAGTCATGATGAACACAATATAATGAAGTAATTTAATAAAGATTTACATAAATGATGAATTACCTTTTGCCTATCAGTCATGAGAGTAAGGTCTCTCACATCTCCAAGAACACTATGTAAGCAGTGAATGAAAAAATTCCAGCTGTCCTTCGTCTCTGACTCAACCACAGCAAATGCAATAGGGTAGATCCCCAGATCACCATCCAGTCCAATAGCAGTAAGCAGCATACCACCAAATGGGCCCTTCATCCATGCCAATGAAGGGCCTGCACCCTGCTAGAAATCCCTGCTTCATAGCATCAAGGCAGAAAAATAACCTTTTGAAGGTGGGTTGATGATTAACAGTCACCCTATCTAGTTGAATTTTAACCATACTCCCTGGATTTGTCCTCCTCACCATTTCAGCATATGTTGTAAGTTTTTCATAACTTTTCCCATGATCCCCTTCTAGAATTTCATTTGTTCTTCTTCTTGCCCTATATAACCTGCTCTGACTGCATTCAATTCTAAATATATCTTTCAATTCAGCTTGCATTCCATTGATTTTCATATCTGGATTTGCCTTGAGATTCTTAGCCAACTTTTTAGCTATCCATACTAAATTGGCTTCATTTACCTGATCAATTCTTACACACGTGTGATCAGGTGTATATGATTTGATCTTGTAAGTGGATTTGCCTGATATAGGAGACACATGAATCCTCCAACGACATCCATCAGCAGCACATGAACATGTCACCCTAACTCTTTCATTTTTAATTCTTCTTATAATGATCCCTTCTTGTACTATATAGTCCTTTAGCATGTCCCTAAACTTCTGCAAAGTGCTAAACTCTTGGCCAACTTTGAACACTATCTTCCCATCTGGTTCCCTCATAAATTCATTAGCTCCCAATCCCCTGCTAACTCTATTGCCATATCCCTCAGGCTCTGACCCAAAACTGTGAATACCATCACTATCCTCATCATATGATTGGAAGTTAGATAATACACCATCACTGTCTTGGCTCATGCATTCATCCCTCCATTCATCTTCACCATCATCACTTGTGTCACCATCATCACTGTCAACCCTCCATTCATCTTCACCATCATCATACCATGCCGACCCCTCCTCAAAAGGGTCCATGTAATGTAATTAAAACTGTTCCTGAAATTAAAGACCATAAACAAATAAATGGTGTATGAATAAACAATTGTACAATGAAGAATAGATAAATATCCAAAAGTATAACACTATTTCCCAGTTGGAGTATTTAAGGTTTGTGGTTTGTGCTTTGTGGGATCTACTGCGCATATATATATTTGGTGCATCTTGTGCACCTATGCATTAAACACAATCTATGCTAAACTTATATAGTTAGAAGGATGAGAATACAACACCACACAAATAAAGAATGCAATTCTACTAACAACAGAATCTAAGAAAAGCTGAAAACTCATCTCATTTTCATGTATCAATCATTAATCATGCTATGAAGCCATAATCTATGCTAACACATTGAGAATGATGGATGAGCTCGGTCATTTATGAGGAAAATGGAACTAAAATCTTCTGAACTTTAATGGTGATGATTAACATTTCAAAACAGCAATAATGAACAAATAAGGGTTCAATCAGTTTGGTTGTTGCAGGTTGTCACACGCTTGTTTGATAGTATATATTGTTCATTGCATTTATTTTCTTTATAAAATTCAAAAAAAAAGGGACGATGTTGAAATTGGAGAAACATTGGGGTCATGTGAATGTTAAAGCTGAAACATATACAGTATATGAAACAAGTCAAAATTGCTTAGTTGAATAAACCTACCATTGTTTAGTTGCATAACTATCTCTCTGAAATGCATTAAATAAACATGGCAAGACATAACCCTACAACTAGCAAAATCACATGTGGTGTAGTGGGTCAAAGCAAGGATATGCCAAACACATGTGGACAAAAGCGAAGATGCTCTTTCTTCAAGTGGGTTATGTCCTCACGCATCTCAATGTGAGGTGTGCCATTGAAATCACTTGAAAGCTACCATTGTGGGACCTCCAAATTTCTGCAACCAGATTCTAAAGGTTCCGAAATCACTTGAAAACTACGGATTCTAAAGGTTCCGAACCAGACATGTGGGACCTCCAAACTTTTGCAACCAAAAATCCCTTAAAAGCTACCGGAGAAGATGATGGAGAAAAACGAGTAGAGAAAGCAAAGGGGAAAGCTTACCGGAGAAGACGATGTGACAGTTGCCAAAGAAGATTTATCGCCGTTGGAGCCTTAGATGGTCTAGGGTTTTGATTTCATGATTTGGAAAAAAATAAAGGGAAAAACGATGATTACCAAAAAAAAAAAGAGAATAATAAAGGGAAAAACACAACTTTCGTAGGGGTAGTTTTGGAACTTTATATGGTTTAACTGATGACATCAGCACATCTGTCAGTTGACCGACGGTCAACTGACAGAAGGGGTGTAAGTGTAATCATTTTGAAAAGTAAGGGTACCTAATGTATTTTTTGAAAACTGAGGGGGTCTATGTGTATTTTCGTCAAACATCAGGGGGTGTAAATGTATTTTCTCCTAAAAATTAAGTTTAGCTGGACTATAGATTGTTAAGTTAAAAGTTAATTAGGTGTCTAGATTTTTTGAAGTAGAAGTTTTATCCTTGATTTTTAGAAAAATAAATCATAAAAAATTTAACCTTAGGATTACAAAACTTAACCCGAGTTCAAGGAAGTTGAAGGGAGCGTATGTGTGAGAGGGAGGAGCAATAGTTCGCTCCTGCTTATGGAGCGAACTATTGCTTTTAAGGTTAAAACATCTACTTCAAAAAGATGTAGATATCCAATTAACATTTAAGTTAACAATATAAAGTCTAAATAAGCTAAAATTTTCAAATAAACTCTTAATTATTTAGATTAGTATTATTAAACGTGTTTGGATTGGATTTTAATAGCCAAAATCAATTTTGGTAAATCGATTGTGCAGAAATTAATTGTCAAATAATCATTTTTCTCACATAATAGTATTCGGGGATTACGATTATGAGTCTTTCAACTTCTTATTCCCCAAACATTATTAGTTAAAAAAGTGATTATTTGACTACGTTCTGATCCAGCAAATCGACTTTTCAGATGAGTTCCATAGTTTTGGTCAGGACAAGTGGATTATTATTTGACAATAAATATCTACACAATCAATTTTATAACAATTAATTTTTGGCTAATAAAATCTAATCCAAACAATTTCATCTCACTAGTTATTTGCTTCTAGAAGATGCTTTTAGTGTAAGGCAATCAAGTTTTTGTGTAAAGGACAGGTAAGGGGCTCTCTCTCTCTCTCCACACAAACACAACTTTAGTAATAACCGTAGAGGATATCTTTCCATATGTTCACCAAAAGAGAGAGACTGAAGAACAAAAAAAAGTGCGAGGGAAAGAGAGGATTTTTTCATACAATTAACTTTTTTAACCCTCTCATGTGCAGCGCACGGGTTCAACTAGTTTTTCCGTAGGACATGCAGGTTCGGTTCAGGCATCCCTACCTTGTTGATTTTTCTTTTTTAAACCTATAAGGTTATTAGCATTCACAAAGTAAAGTTTAACAACGTTCATGTGAGACTAAAATGAGATTTTGTTGATAGCATTCTTTGTAATGAAAAATACTACCCCGATTGAAACTTCTAAATTCTCTAGATGGAGGCGACAAGTGTCGCTACATCTAATCCATTACCTTCAGAATAGGTGAGAACTATAACTTTCTCTTATTTGAATTTTTTGCTTCTTAACTTAGAGGGATAACAATGCCATACAAACAACTATCATCGTGAGACTTCGGAAAAAAAAAAAAACAACAGAATTGTTAGACCGGGGAAGCACACTTTTTCATGTAATTATAGAAAAAGTGATGGTGCAAAATTAGTTTTCTTTATAATTATAAAAATGTCATTACTTTTTATCACTAATTCCAAAAATGCTCCTGATTTTATTTTATTTTCTAAAAAAGATGGGAGGAGGGATTATGAGAGTATTTATAGCATTCCTCATTTTATAAATGGGTCGGTAGTGTTGAGTCTTCTTACTGTACCCAGCTCAAAATTGTCGTAACCGTCTGATCTTCTGACATTCTTATGGATAATTGAGATTGGATCACAGTCAATTGTGATTCATCACTCTCACATAGTTTGACCATGGTTAAGAATCATTTACCCTTAGGGTTCATTTAATATAAAAATATTTAAAGAACTCTAGTTAAAAAAATTTAACCCTTAAAGTTAATATTTTTTAAAAAAAAAACCAAAGTTATATTATTGACCCCCAAGATTAATGAAACTTAACTACAATTAATAGGGTTAAAAGGAAAACGTATTGATATGTGGGTGCAATTAAACTAGGGGAGAGTTCATCCCACTACTCGTTCACTTTCGAGAAGATGCTTGGTGTAAAGCAATCAACATTTTTGTGCAGGCCTCCCTCTCTCACAACTCACTTTTACTTCTATTATTTTTAATTGGGTAAATTATACTCACCTCCCCTCAGGTTTGACGAAATTTCAGAAACCTCTCCTCTTGTTTCTAAAATTAGACTTACTACCTCTATGAGTGTTTAAAGTTAACATTGTTAATTGAGAATCCACTTTTACTATACCCCCATTTCACTAGGCTTGTGAAATATTTGGTGCTAGTGGTCTCCTTCCTATCTCCCAGATGAACAACTTGTGTGAATGTGATGCTTGAAAGACATTTGTGTATGTGCCAATAGTTGAAGGAAAAAAAAAACTTAATTTATGTTTTGTTAAGTAGTGTTTATCTTTTAATCAAAATTAAGTTTCTGTTCAAAATAAAGGATACTGACATACTCTCATAGTGTCACTAAGGCTCCGTTTGTTTGCACCTAAATTGTTTTACGACATAAACAATTTACAAAGAAAAAGTTTTTATGGTAAAATATGATTATTATTTTTTTACCAATTTTTTTGTTGTTTGCCTGCATTCTTTGAAAATAAGATGGGATATTTTTTGTAGAGAAATATAAAAATTAAAACTAAGAAAATTTAAAATATTAAAAAAATTAATTTTTGTTTGGTGAATATGGGTCATTTTGCAAACTTTAAAAACATATTTTAAGAGAAATTTTATGGGAAAATGACTTACGGGTTTTTGAAATGTAAGTTATTTTCTCTAAAAGTTGTTCATTTTCCATAAAACATTTTATTTAGGAAATAAATTTACGAGCAACCAAACGCACATAAATGACATTTTCCGCGGTTTGAATTTCTCCTATTTTATATCGAAACAAACAGAACATAAAAGTCTAACACCCCTTATTTATGTTGATGTTGAAGAGTTTTTGTTAAAAGAACAAGTGAGTTAAAAAAACATTTTTAGTGTAATTGGTATTTCGGGGGTAATTCTAGTATTTTAAATTATTTAAACCATAACATCATCAAAATCCGTCAATGTTAATAACGACATATTAATGAAAGGAGGAATCTATTACCACAACTTGAAACATATGGGAGGGTAGTGTAATTTCATAAACAAAAGAGGTGATTTATGAAATTTTGCCAAAGTTCAGGGGAGGTCAGTGTAATTTACCCTTTTTTAATTTCCAAAATAAATTATTGAATTAAAATTTTCTCTAAGGCTTATAACTTTCAAAATTAAAAACTTGCTTTCAACGAAAAATAGCTTATTGAAATCTCAAATCAAGACACGGGATCATCTCTAGTTGGTGCTGGCGAGGAGACCGCCGCTAGCACCCACTATCATGACGTCGCATACCTCATGTAAGCCTATTGTGCATGTACATCAATGCATACATAGATATGTGGCGCCATGGGAGTGGGTGCTGGCAGTCTCCTCGCCAGCACCAACTGGAGCCAAGTCTCATATCAATAACTACCCAAAGCCCAAAGATATTCAAACATGATCATATGCAATTATAATTAAAAGGAAAATAATCACCTCCTCAGTGACTCGAAGAGAGGCATTTCGGCTCCCCTATTCGTGTCACATATCCCCCTTTTAACTCCCTTCAATTGTGGTTAAGATTCACTCACACTTAGCTAGGATGCACCTGTCTAACCTTGGTCTTTAGAAGAAAAAAAATTTAAGCCTAATATTAAAGAAATTTAACCCGAGTTAATGGCAATGGAAGAGGCAGCTTTGTGAGAGCAAGGAGCAATAGTTCGCTCCTCGCCCATGAAGAGAACTATTGCTCTTATTAAAGAATCTTTCCTGTTCACACAACTCATATCACAAACTGAGTAGCTCCTAACTGGTCATAGTCTTCCTCTAGTTAATTATTTTTTCCTTGCAAGCAAATATAAAATTAAATAGAAGATACCAGAGATGCCAAAATCTCTTTATGTAACAGTAAGAGAAAATGGGAAGCTGAGTCCCGAGGGCTTCAGTAGTAATGAATTCAAATTCATTTGAATGTTATTTTAGTGCAGATGATTACATATTCATACCATTGTCTATGTGATGCATGGAGCATGGTTGATGTCACAAGTAGCACCCAAATGGGCTAGGGCCAGCTTTGTCCCAACCCATAATGGGCCACAACAAGTCCAGCCCAAGCCTTGTTGAGAGCTTGAACCAAGGCCTTATTTTTAAGCTAAAGTTAAATCCAAAATTAGCCTATTTATGTTTTGGACCTAACATCCAGGTCCAAAGTAATAAGTCCATCAGTTTCCTAACTAGTCCATCATGGGGTTGCTCAGGTGTTCATGAGAGTAGGGCTGCAAACAGATGCGGATATTATCCGATTCGCATCCGCATCCGTTTAGTCGGATATTTATCCGAAAACATATCCGTTGGAGCGAATTCGGATAGTAAATCACCATCCGTTTATATTCGGATACTGATACATCCGATCCGTTAAATATCCGTCCGATTATATAATATATATAAATAATATATTTTAAATTTATAAATTTAATATTACCTTTAAAATATATTTTTCAAATAAAAAATTATATTTTTAAATATTAATTTATATTATTAAAAAAAAAAATTTTAATAATCTGGATACTATCCGAATCCGGATATTTTTAATCGAAGTCGGATACGGATACCATATTTCAATATCCGCCGGATATTTATACGGATACGGATATTTGGATATATAAACGGATACGAATTTGGATATACCAATATCTGCTTCGTATCCGCTCCGTTTGCAGCCCTACATGAGAGCAACCAGCCCTATGAGAACTCTCAAATCACATGCAAAGATTGCAGAAATGCTAGCCCGGGAGGCTCAGTAATCGGCACGGGCAAGTGGCGCTACTTTTCTTTTTTTTTTTGGTAAATACTAAACAAGTAGAAATACACACGGTAGGCGCTACTTTTCCTTATTATTTATAGAACTGGTATAAACCATTATTTTCTTTGTTTTTCAAAATTTGGTTTTCAGACCTGTGAAGGGTAGCAATATCAAGTGTTTCACCAAAAGATTAGAAGAGTGAGATACTAGGGTGGAGAGGTGAAGACGGTTTCGGGCCAGAGAACCGTGTGAAGCAAAAACCAACAGGATGTTTCGTGGAAGCTCATTAAAGGACGTTTCGTGGAAGTTTCAGGTGCTGCTGCCATGTGAACGTCATACCTACAGAGCCATATACACGAAAAAAAATTGAGTTGAATCTCAGACTCTACGTGTGGAAGGCGAGAAATTTTAGGAAAATATTTTCTTTTTCGATGAAATGTTATCACATAATTAACACACTCTAAACTTACACATACAACCTATGGTAACTGCTTAGGTGACATAAAGATAAGTCCAAGCAAATACTCCAAAAAGCCCCGACTTAAGGAGGGTTGATGGCCCCTTATACACCCCTGAAAAGTCTTATCTCCAACTGAGATGGGACTAAACCCGGCCAGGACAGTAACACCCTAACGGCACGCAGAAACATAGAAACATGTAGTTGCTTTTGTTAAATGTTATCATGGAACTAACACTCTAAACTCACACAGCTCGACCTAAGTGTCATAAGGATAAGTCCAAAATTTGGGAAAATGTTAATTTCTCTTTTGTACCCAAAATTATAAAGATTTGAGCAAAGTTATATCTCGGTAGTACAGATTCCACTAAAAGACCCATTGTGCATTTGTATCAAGAGATTAACTTATGAAAAAGCGGTCCGGTTGAATAGTCAATATAGTCAATATAGGCATGTTAGATTTTCCTTTCAAAGAGATTTTATAATGAGAATAACATAAATAGTATGTATAATATATGTAGGGAATGATAGAATCCCAATGAATCATGGTCCAATGATTAATGTAGTAATAAATCAATAATTAAATAATTATTATTTTTAGAATCTAGTTGCACTAACATTTGTCTGTACTTTTTTTTATTGAAACCTAAATGTTGGTATTTTAAAAAATATCTAAATTTTTATGCATACACCAATATTATAAAAATTACTTCTTAAATTTATAACTACCCTCTAAATGTCAAACTTATTAACAACAAGAGTAAATCATCTCCCAGCCTATATGGTGTACCATCTGATTAATTAAATGGTTATGGTCAAATGGGATTTTCCTTCCCAATCCCAACTAGAATAAGAAAATAACTAAATCTTTATGCATACACCAAAATTATAAAAATTACTTCTTAAAATTATAACCACACTTTGTTCATTGCTTGCTTTTATACCTTTGTTTGCTCCCTCTCTCTTCTTTCTCTCTTCCACGTGTCATTTTTTTAGTATACATATTCTAATACAAAAAATTTGCTTGTATTGACTATTGTTTGCTTTCTCACCATTCATTCTCTCTTTTCGCCACTCTTTCCCTACCAATTGTTTCTCTCTTTTCTTTTCGTCACTCGTCACCAATTGTTTCTCTCTTTTCGCCGCCTCTCTTTCCCTATCAATTGTTTCTCTCTTTTCACTCTTTCCCTAGCAATTGGGATTGCTGGTGTTTATGGATTGAACAAGATTCAAGCTGGAGAAATGGTTGAATTTGCCAACGGTGTGAAAGGAATAGTGTTGAATCTTGAGAATGAGAATGTAGGTATCAATTGTTTCTCTCTTTTCGCCGCCACTCTTTCCCTATCAATTGTTTCTCTCTTTTTGCCATATCAATTTTTTCTCTTGCCTTAGGTTTGGAAATGAATTTCATAGGTACCCCCAATCACTACTCAATTTTCAACTGTTCATATTTAATTTTAGTAAGCGGAGTCCAATGCAAAAAATTCCACTGCCATATTTTAGTACACGATTTTCAATTTTTTTTAAAAAAACAGAGATTTAGTTGATCAATGAACAAGCTCTCCACTTGGTTCTCTCTCTCTCTCTTTGTAGACATTGTTCTCTCTTACATTTAGGTTATAATGTAAGGTATAGAGCTACTTTTTAAAGTAGAGGGTTTTCTTTTTTTGTAATGGTAATACGGTTAGGCCGCAACCCCATTTAGTTAGTATAAGTTAGTAGGACGGGTGGAAGACTCGCATCCTCACGGGAATGGAACCCAGAACCACTTTCATACTTTCTAAAATGTAAATATGCAATTCACTTTCAACTTAACAATTAAAGTCCAACTAGACATAATTTTCAAGGCCTCAGATTGTCTTTGGCAAAGCCAGAAAAGGCTCTCGGGGTTCCATACATTGTGGGACAGTTGGCATAAAAATGGGAAGAAGTCATTCCATTTTCTCCCCATGATTTTTGACTTCTCCTCACTTGGTATCTCTCCCCTATTTGTTATACAATTATTCCCACATGTCTTATTATGGGTGGAGAAGTCAAAATCATAGCCCCATGATTCTGACTTCTCCACCACTTGTCTTCCCCTATTCTATGGAACCCGAGATAAGCCATTTGTGGCTTCGCCAGAGACAATCTAAGGCCAGTGTTAACAGACGCCACCTAAAACTGTTCCTCTCCTCTTTGTTCTCCCCTTTTCTTATTAATCCCAGTTGGAAACCTAACCCTTTCCCGTGAAATTGTTATTCCATTTTCTCTCTTCTTTTCCCGCATTCGAAACCCTGTTTGGGTTCCCGTTGCCGCTGCCCTGAGGGAACCCCACTTTTTGAGGTAAGACTGATTCAAACCAAACGAACCCTACTCCATGGCTCTCCCATTTAGAAACCCACCTCCAGTGAGAGATCATGAGAGACGGTCATTTGCCGGAGTGTCAGCTGAAATGGAGTCGGATCCTCCTCCAAATCAGATTGTACCGGCGCTGCCGTTGCTGAAAAAAGGAAACCAATTTCTGAAGGTGGCAATGTTCTTGGCAAGTATGGTCATCCAATTCTTAGCCAACCCTCCAGACTATCACGTTCACCAGGCTCTTGTATACATCGCTTATGTCTCCTCTGTCTACCTCACTTTGTTCATTGCACTCGGCCTGTCCTTGTACCATATCTTCTACCCCTCGAATCCAAACGAGACGATTGTATGGATTCGGATTCACATGAATCTTATTTCAATCGGCTTCGGGTCTTTGTTGATAACTGCTATCCTGAGGTCTTGTATCTGCTTTCCGATGCGTCTTCATGGGTTTGCTTGCCTTCTCATCCTGTCTGCCACTATTGCAATTATCATCTGTCTTCGTATCGTGTGGAAACATAAACGATCGATTCATACTCAATCTCCAAATCCATCGAGCCCCCCTGCGCCTCCGGTGGTCCAACAAGAGTTAGGCTTCAACGAAACCAGAGATGGCGATGAGCCAAATGTTGTAGGAGATGTTAACAGTGAGCAAAGAGCTCCGGAGGTAAGTCTTTCACTTCACCATGAGATTCCTTGATACGAATAGAGTGTAAAAGCACTTCTGGAATCTGCACCAGGAAAGAGATAACACCATGCATGTAGCTTCTCGGTTGCACCAAGTTGCTTAGTTTATGTCTTTTTATTTTAATTTTTGTGTGTGGTTTTAACTCTCTCTGCCCTTTTTGGGAAGAAGATGAGGGTTGTGGTTGTTGTGAGCTCACCACATAATCTTTTTTATTTTTCCTGTATTTGTGGGCTCACCACACAAACTTGCTGGTGAAGTGCATGTTTATATTGATATTATTTGGATTGTCTCAAGAACCCATAATATAATATAATAGTGTAATAATAATAAAATTATACGTTATAAAGAATTTTAAAGATTTAAATTTCTTCTCCAAGCACTCAAACCCAGGGCTTCATCGACATCATGGAACTGCTGGAGGCAGAAGTTGAATCCGGCTTAATTTACTTTCTTCGTAACAAAGTTCGGGTTGACTAAACAGGGACTATTGCTGGCGTAGTTGCTTACTTTACTGCCAAGGTTAGAGCTATAGATAATTAAATAATGTCATCTAGCTCTAATATAGTTTATCCTCAGTATCAGAGCTCAACATGAGACTGTTTTGTTTTGTTGCTAATTAATGGGTAATATGATTTTAATTAGGTGTTTTTAGCTGTTTTAATGGTCTTAGGTGCCGATTGGAATGTCTAAAACAAATTAATAATGGAATCACAATCTCAAGAATATCTACTCGTAATTTTTTTTTAAGCTACTAAATATCATTTTAGTTGTTCTAACATCAAAGAACGCATAAATGGTTTTTGTAAGAGTTTAATCAAGAAGGATAATAACAAATGGATTTCTTAAATCAAGGGTTTAACAAAGAAGAAGAAAACCAAAGGAATGAAATCTAGCTTCAAATTCCCAAAATTATTTATGCAAATAAAAAATTTAACGGTTTAAATTAAGGGTTGAACAAGAAAAAATAGCATCAAAGAAATTTCTGAGAATCATTTTTTTAATGGTTTAAATTAAGGGTTGCTTTGTGAGCTCCACAGATCCCAAATGTTTTATCGGAAACAAAACGTTCAAAACCGTGTTTGTTGATATGGGGACCAACACTGGACGCGCAACCATCTCCAGATAGAGAGAGAGATCGCATTAGTCAAATAAGACCCACCGCCAGACTTGGGGTTCTAATCTTTTCCCATGTTTTTTTTTTGTTTTGTCGTTGCCCCCAAGACCACCTTTTTGGCTTCGCCAGAGACAATCCGAGGCCTTAATTCAATGGCAATTGGTTTGGATTCGAAGAAGTAGTTGAGGAAAATCCTACGAACCCAATATCGATAGGCACCTATTCCTCTCCAGTTGTAACCGGTTTTGCCAAAACCGGTTACACTCCTGAGGTGGCCACATGTCCCTTTTGAGACTTCTTAACTATGGTTAAGATTCACTCACCCCTAAGGTTCACCCACCTATCCTTGGTTTTTTTTTTAAAAATTTGTTAACCGTGGTTAAAATTTACCAACTCTTAGGGTTAATTTATTTTAAATAATTTTTCTAAAAACCAAATATAGGTGGGTGAACCCTAGGGGTAGGTGAATCTTAACCACAGTTAAGAGGTGTAAAAAGGATCATTTGGTGACCATAGGGGAGTAACCGGTTTTGTCAAAAACCGGTTACAACCGGAGAAGATCACCAGTCATATCTATATGTGTCTTATTTTAGAATTTCAAATTTTGGTCGAAATATCGAAAATCACCCTGAAATTTCACAATTCCGAATTTTGGAACTTTGGCAAAATTTTAGAAATTTTTTATTAAATTATTATTATTATTATTAAAATTCTGAAAGACTACAATATTTCGATATTTTATCGAATATATATATATATATATATATATATATTTATTTATAAAATAAAAGAATAATATTAATATATATGGCTGCTTCACCTAAAAGGGTATGCCTTACATTTTTGTTACCTAAAATGACATGTTTTTGACATATTTATCAAATAGGACACCCTTAGCATTTTTATTATTAGAAAGTGCATGCTTTTGACATATTTATCCTTAAGCTATGCTTATAAAAGTCAAACACTATAAGGGTAATATTGGAATACATACCCTCTTTGGTAAAATATTTCAAACCATGGCTTAAGTAGTGATATTTTAAGTTTAGGGTGACAAAACGGTACTTAACTCTATATAAAAATATTAAATTGTGATAAAATATTATTTTCCAAATTTTGGACTGAAATTTTAGTAAATATCAGAGAAATATTTAAATTTAACTATATTTTAAAAATTAAATTGTTTGAAATTTCAGTAGGACCAATGAGACCCCAACAATACATGTGTATTGTGCATCTCAAACATCTTCAAAGTTATAATCCTTTATAGTGAAAATCATTTTTTATTATTATGGTCAAAATAACAAAGCGAAGGAATAGGGCTGCGATTTATCTCAAAGCAAGTGCGATAGATCGCAAAGCAAGTGCAATCAAGTTTTGGGGCTGTGCTATCAAGTCTAAGTGCAATCTATCACACCATAGGTGCGATCGATCGTACTCACGCCTATTTTTTTTTCAAAACCCCGGATTTTGGGGTTCATAAACCATTGGGATTATAAATAGGGGTCCTATTTCAAGGTTTTAGAGTATCCTACTTATTTCTAACCTAATTTGACAAAGGAGAAGAGGAAACCTAGGGTTTTGAGGGAGAAATTGCTTGGAGAGGAAGAAGATTGTAAGGAAAGCTTGGAGATCTTCCTCAAAGCTTCTAGGGAGCAATTTGGATCCAAGGGAAAGATCCCTAAGGTCAATATCCCTTCTAGCTCAACCTTATTAAGATGTTTTGTATGCTTAGATAAGATTATTTATGGATCATCAAGAGATCTACATGATTATAGATGAATTAAATAAATGAAATATGATTTGAGATTGATATCTTCACTCATCTAACTCTTATATTATTATGATTATTGATTTATTATGATAAATGATGAATAAGTATGGATTTACATGTTAGTTAATGATATAGATGGATTTGTATGCTAGAAGCTTCAATTGACTCATGAATTATGCCTATGGATGTATGGAAATGATGATGAATGAGCTAAAATGGAGAAGAGATTGATTATGAAGGTATGGATTGGTGTGGGGTTTGGAAGGGATGAATGTAGTTTATGAATGAGTAGTGATATTGTTTTGGAAAGTGAAAATGGGAAGGACATTGTCTACATAATTAAAGCATTGTATGTGTTTGTTGAAATGCCTAAGAATACTAAGTATGGAAAGTGATGATATTGAAAAGCTTGAATGAGTATATTAAGATATGCTATGATGAATTATGCTTAGAAATGATGTTAGAAATGTTAGCATGAATATGTCAAGATATGAAGTATGTTTTGATAAATTTATGTTTATTTAAGTTACATGGTGATTGATGTTCGGGTAGGCCAATGCTTAGAGGAAGTCTTCCATATCAGAAATTCTCTAACTAGGAAGATGTAACATAGCGGAATTTCTTGACGGAAGATGGAATCTAAGTGATGACTGAATTCGGATATTAATCACTACACTTAAGCACAAGTTCACATGTGTGATAGTTTACAAGTCTCACGAGTACACAAACATAAACACGGACATTGCATGAACACGGATATTGCATGAATACGGACATCGCATGGACACTGGATATTGAATTACAAGGACAAGTACAAATACAATGACACACTGAATTACAAGTACAAGAACTTTGAATACTGAATTACAAGTACAACGATTCTGAACACTGAAATACAAGTACAAATACAAGGATAAGGACACTGCATGATTTTTACAAGGATCCTAAAATTCAAGTAGCTCCAGTATTCGTTGATGCTCTTCATGGATAGGATTTCAAGTCCTGGATAATTATCATAGACATTTGGGATCTAAGAGCTCTAGGGGTTTATGCTTCTGTCGATGCACCTCCATGAATCTACATATAAAGACCTCGTTAACTATTTTATGGGAAAAAAAACATGCATTGCATTCATGGTACAAGTTCAAGAGTTACAAGTCTAAGAGTCGCAAGTTTAAGAGTCAAACAAGGACACGAGTCAAGTTAAGTCATGATGTTCACATGTTTCCGCACTCTGATTATATTCATGTTATATTAAACTGCTATTGACCTTACAATTGTTACATGATTTAGATATTGGATATATGCATGTGCTATTGTTAGTTAGTTTAGATATCCACTGAGTATTCAATGCTCAGTTGATCAGTTATTGTCGACAGGTCTAGCGCAGGATCAGGCAACAACTCATTCGATGGAAGAAGAGTACTTTAAAGAGAAAGAAGTAGGTGAGCTTTCAGAGGAGGGAGCCTTTCCGAGTTGTTTTAGTTTAAATTTATGTTATTCCAAGATGTTGTTTAGACTATTTACCGTTATTTGATGACTTTACTCTACCTGATCATGGTGGGTTATGTAGACTTATTTAAGTTATTCAAGATGGTTTGGATTATATACATCGAAAGAAATTTTATAATTAATATTTTGAGAGCATTATCTTTTAGTTTTGCCTTATTGTTATGGAGGTTAAGCAGAGATAAGTAATGTGGCGGACCCAAAGTCGCATTATGACCAAGATGGGGTTTTGGGGTTGTTACAATTATAATAAAAGTTTTCATCTTTTTCTTTAACATATGCACTTTTTCAGAGACAAAATGGCTATATGAACAATATGTACTAAGACTATGACAGTAGCCATTAGTGGTTTAGAATTTTTTTTTTTGTTAAATATCAAAACTAAAAAAAAATCTTAATCTTATTTTCAAACCCAGTCTAGATCCTAGAGCTTGGGGTTAGTCAATTATGTGGAGTAAACAACCTTTAATTTTAACGAATTATGTGGAGTATTATATACTTCATCATAATTTAATCATCAAGATGGCCACCAATTACTTAGATGATAGGCCCCACCTAACCTTCAATAACTTATTAAAAAACTTCGCGAACATGGACCAATTCAAGGGTGATGGTATTCACTCACATTAGCAAAATAGTTAAATATTGTTTGGTGCCTTTCTTTGATGGATATCTTGTGATCAAGTTCGTTCTTGCATTTGTTCATATTTTTATGGCTTTTGTTGTGGGTAAAATGATGGTTTTATTGCATTTCTGCCGACGAAATGTAATATTATCTTTTAGTGTCTCTCATTTCAATGACACTTCAAAGATTTGGAATTCCTAATTAGAGGTCTAATTGTTAATTTTCAGACCGGTGGTCTTTTGTTAATTGGGGCAAGAAACAAGAAACATAAAACAATAAGCAAAAAAGTGGTTAGCCCCAAAATGTTGTTTAGCTTTATCATCCACTTAATAGTCGAGATGTAATGGTAAAAAAAAATTATTCTCATATGAGTACAAATGAGGAGTGAGGAGTCTTAAACAACAAGAGGAGAAATATAAATATAGTAATGAGCTCTTCACCTAAATGGGTATGCTTTTCATTTTTATTACCAGCATGCTTTTGCCATATTTATTTTAAAAAATGCTTGCTTTGCATTTTTATTATCTAAAAGGGAATGCTTTAGACATATTTATCCCTTAGCTATACATATAAAACCCAAACACTAGTAATGGTAATATTGGGATACATACCCTATTTGGTAAAACTTTTCAAAACATGCCCTTATAGGTAACATTTTTGACTTAGGGTGACTAAATGGTACTTATCCTTATACTAAGGTATTCTTAGGCCTAATTTGTTCTTGACAAAATTGAATTATTAATATGAAAATAAGTCATTTTCATTTACTGATGCTGAAAATGAAGTGGATGGTAGGTGAAAGATAGAAACCATAGTTAAATTATTCTCTAACAGTATATTTTTGTTTTAACTGTCCCAATAGGGTGTCAATGGACAATGTGGGCCGGGTTAGGGATTGACCCCTTATAGTCTCAGCTCCGTCTATTTACATATTTATATTTTGTATTGTTAAGATCAAGCATATAACACGTATATACACATTGTTATAATATAATAGTATGTGTGAGCATGTATTTTACTCACTCAGATTGACTGTGAGTCACCACCTATTTATTTTGAGGGATAGGTCCCGGGTTTAGATTAAGGTCGATAATCTTGATCAGAGTTAGAGTAAGTGGTTCGATTAAGTCTGAGGAAAGGGATTAGGCATCCCGGGACTCCCGTCTAAGACGGTTACCTACTCCCTAGGTTTAAGCCAAATAAACCGAAATTAATAAAAATGCTTAAGTGTTTAGCCTAGTGCTAATCCAAGCAGGAGAAAATCCTAAACTAAGATCGAACTCAGGTTGGATTGCCTATGTACTAGTCGGAGCAGGATCAGACCGAGCATAGTTCGGGTACATGAACCTGTGTCGGGGTTAAGGAGAGTGTGTGTGTGCATCAGGGTGGCTTAGGATTAGCTTGGGGGCTAGGGTTGATTGACCGAGGAGGTTAAGTGCATCAGAGTGGCTAGGGTTTGAGCCTGGAGGCTAAGGGTGGGCCCTGAGGCTAAGGTTTGGGCCCGGATGCTAAGATTTGAGCCCAGAGGTTAGGGATTGGGCCCGGAGGCCTAGGGTTGAGCCCGGAGGATAGGGTATAGGCTCGAAGGCCTAGGGTTAAGCCCCGAGGCTAGGGATTGGGCCAAAAGGCTAAAGATTGGGCTCGGAGGCCTAAGGTTGAGTCCAGAGGCTAGGATATAGACCCGAAAGCTAAGGATTGGGCACGGGGACTAGAGGAATTTACCATGGTTAAGGAGTATGCACTGGAGTGGCAAAGTAAGGTGTGCACTAGAGTTGCTAAGCCAGGTGTGCACTGGAGTGTTCCCTAAGCACTTTAGGCTCTTGCAGGTATGGAGCTATTAGAGAGAGAAAGTGAGTGGATGCTACAATTGAATTGCTTTTGGCTCTAAATAGGGCTGTTATGGGTGAAGATGGAGGGCTCTAAACTAGGTTGTTATGGGCTTTAAACTAGGCTACAACTATGGGCAACTAAACTTAATACATACATACTTTAAACACACACATATATATATATATACCAGCACATAGCCATCCAATTATTATAGTGCTTCCTATAGAGTTTGAACCACAAGGATAACATCAGCTAGCTCTGCTTCAAATGTGATGCAAGAACTTCGAAAAAATCACACCCAATTCACAAAACTTGGATATACTAACCTATAAAAGTTTTCTAATCCTCCAATTGCAACCAAACAATATTCATTGGTCAACTTGAAGGATACCCCAACTTCACACGAGTTATGAAGCTGAATTCATGAAGAAATATAACATTTTCGAATGTGAAAATAAATAGTGAAAACAATAGGTGCCAAAATATTGATCATAAGCTTGAACTTTGATTCATCATTGAAAATTGACCAGTATACTTTGATTCATAATTGAAATTTTCATTTGCTCTTTCTCTTGGTATGGGAGAGTTTGGGCTATTTTGTTTGGCCATGTGATTGTTTAATAACTCAATATCTCCACAAGTAATCATCGGGTGCTTGATGAGTTTAGATTCTTATCCAAATTGATCAGCACACAAATTCTGATTTCATAACAATCAAAACAGATGTTGCCTTTGTGATTATGGATGTCGTGCTAAAATTACACTTACATCTAAAGCTAAAATGAAAGATTAATAAAAGCTTGTCAATGTGCTAGGGGAGCATCTTTGAGCTAGACCTTGTAGATGAGAGGAGATCCTGGATTCAGTCCCAGAGGACGACTTCTGAGTTGGAGATAGATCCCACTAACCAACATACTAAACCGTAAATGATGCCTCTTACTACCAAAAGATAAAAAGAAGAGTATCTGCCCTATAGCCTGTAGGAGATCACGTAGCTTTCAAGTAAGCAGTCAGGCATGAAAGAAATAACTACTATGCTCCGTTTGTTTCGAAGCAAAATAGAGGAAAACAAATGAATATTAAGGAAAATGTCAGTTGTCCTAAAGAAAGTACACTTGGAAAATGACATTTTCCGTGGAATTCATTTGTTTTCCCCTATTTTACCTCAAAACAAACGGAGAAATGAAAATCGCATCTATCATCATCTTTTCCACTGAACTCAAGCAAAATAACCTCATCAATTAAAGAGAAATTGGCAAGACATTGTACAATTCACATGTTTGATTCCCATCTAGACCTACCTGTGGGCTTACATATCGCATATAAATTCAAGGAACGGCCGAATGGGAGAGATCACCTCTACCAAAAATTAACTTGACTGCAATTCACCTCTAATCATGTACCTAATCCATCATCAATTGACCGCATATGAAATGCTAGATTGATATGAAGAGAATGGCATTTGAAACAGACTCACATATAAGAATTACCTGTAAATTTCTACTAATAATACATACTAAGCTTCGAATAATACATACTAAGATGTATTGTGAAGAGAATGGCATTTGAAACAGATTTCCTAGTAACTATGGGATCAACCACAAAAATGTGGGGGACTTGACACACCTGATTTTTCACACTTTTCTTTCTCCTCTGTGTTTCGGTGCAAGCCACAGTTAAAATACTGAAACCTTGTAAGAGCATCTCCAACCGGGCTCTAAAAACTCAAATTAGAGCCCCCAACTCCCTCCAACCGGGCTCTAAAAATGGGCTCTATTTTGATAAAACGATTTTGGGTCTCCAAATTTGCAGACCCAAGTGGGGGCTCCAAAATCTGTGTCCAACACTATTCATTTATGTAGAATACCAACTTTATCCTTATTCACATATCTATTTTAAATTATATACCAATTGTATCCTTTTACACTTTTCACCCTACTTTCATAAAATTAGTATAACTTTCAATATATAAATCTGATTTTTATAAAATTGGTACCGTTGAAAAGATATTGACGATACCATTAAAATGAGACTAATATTAAATATATTTAATAAAAAAATTTAAAAAGTTATAAATTTTGTTTAAATAAAATCTTATTTGTTGAATAGTGATAGAGATAGAAATAGAGAACTATGGTTGGAGTTGCTTCAAATAGGGAAATGCTCTAAACATACTTTTTCAATAAACAATAGTATTTTGAGTCTCCAAAATGGAGACTCCGGTTGGAGATGCTCTAATAGCGCAAACACAACAGCAATCACGTGGTAGAAATAACTGAGGACGAAAAACAGACAAACTCTTCTCTACCTTGCGTACCTGATCTGATCACTGAGCGAAAAGTTAATTTTGCTTTGACACCTCCAACAATGTGCTTTGGAGATGAGGTGTGCTTTGGAGGTGAGGTGTGGGGGTGAGTCTGGGACAACAATAAAATAAAATAAACCAATAAACTAAATATATAAGGAATTTCTCAATTATCCAAATAATTTTTTTTTAAAATGAAGTTGTGAGATAAGAGAAATGGAACATACCTTCTATTATAAAGCGCACAAGAGGTTATATGGATTATAGAGAAAACCTAGTAAGATGTAAAAGAAATGAAGCAGAGCGATAATGGGAACTGCAAATCAGAGAAATGAGATATTAGGTATGTAAAAGAAACAAAGCAGAGCGATAATGGGAACTGCAAATCAGAGAAATGAGAGATTAGGTCTTTCTCTAGTTTTCAAGCATCACCAAAGACAAGGGGACAAGCCAAGTAAGATGAATGAGGAGAGGGACGGTTTTCGTTGGGGAGTGAAAGTTGAGAGAGAGAGAGAGATGGAGAGAAATAGGAAATCGATTCATAGCCAATCACGATTGAACTCAATCGGGGAGAGTTCAATTGTACCAAAAGGTCAACACGTGTCCTTGTTAACCCTATTAACTGTGGTTAAGATTACTCACCTTTAGGGTTACTAAATATTTAACTGAGATTAAGAATTTTTAACCCTTGAGGTTAATATTTTTTTTCTAAAAACTATGGTTCGATTATTGAATCATATGGGTTAATAAAGTTTAATCATTGTTAATAATGGTTAAAAGAAACACATGTTGACCTACCTATGGGTGCGATTGAACTCGAATCATGTTACTAACACTCACTCTCTGAACACACACCAGACCTAAGATAGCCGCTAAGGTGCCATAAGGTAAGTCCAAGAAACTATCTTTGATTTGATTCAATATGGATAAAGGGAAAGGGGGGTTTAAGTGAAGAGAGAGTTTAAAGAGGGAAAAGAGACTCTTGGGTTATCTTGATTCACATGCGGGTCTGGGTTGGGGGATACATTTTTACATTTTTGCTCATTTAATAAGAGAGTTATTAATAATTAAGTAAGAATTAAGCGGGTGGGTGAGGGACACATGGTAAATAAAGGCTTTTATCTAGATGAATTGTATTTAGATGAGAAAGAGTTTTATTAGATTACTAGCAAAGACCCCATGCAATGCACACGTTGAGGGATGACGAAAGACATGGAAATTTTAAAAAAATATTATATCAGTAGCTCCATTACAACTTGTGAAGAAGCACAGAGACAATATATCAATAAATAAATTTAATAAACAGAGATGCAAGAAAAACCCACCAAGAATTCGACTATAGATAAAAGGGGAAAAATCGTCAGATATGATGTACATTACATTATTCAGAACAATTTCGAGAACTTACAAACAATGAAATCAATGAGAAAGATAGGGCATAACCAAGAAATTGAGGAGGCACAGTGTGGCTTCAAATCTTTCCATGCCTCTACCCACAAATCATACCTGAAATACACCTCCTTCCTGTCAACCAATATTGTAGTGTACAACTCAAACCTTTTTATGTTCTCCCAGGGCAGAGACTGCAGCTTTTGTGCACCATTCTCATTCCTTGCCTCTTCCATCCTCGCCCCAAAGCATGAATTTTGCGTCAACCTAAAAGCATGCATGGAAAGAAGAGGTTTTCAGAATCGGTAGATTATCTTTATAGCTAAGCTGCTCTTCCGAAACCAAATAAAGAAGTAAAAATAGTAGTAGGGCCACATGATCATATGTCTCTTCTAGATCTCTCTTTATATGAGAAGATTAAAACCTTTCGTATGAGGAGTAATGTGAAGGGTTGTAACTGCACTACCACAACCAATATTGCAGTCATTATATTTGAAACTCATGAGATCCCCTCATAATTGAAAAGCTTGGGATTTACTTTCTCGAAATAAAAGAAAACGTAGAGAGGTATTTAAGGGGGTAAATCAAGGCCACCATATGTCCATGCACATGCACATGTTTCATAAGTAGTAGTTAATAAAATTAAAGTAAAGGAGGAGTGTATGAGGCTCTTGATTTGCTAAGTCAAAATATTAATTTATTTTGGAGATTTATTAATGGGACCACAATTTGATCCATTACTTGGATTAATTAGTGACGGTGTGGCGTCAACTTATTGGTTCAACTAAGGGTAGTATGCCATATTATCAGACACATGGCTTTAACCTGAAGCAAGAATCGAGAAATTTTAGATATGCCATGTGGCATCAACCGGCATATAGTATTAGTATAGATAGATAGATGAGAATGAAGAAATGGATTGTATAAGAATAAATGAAGGGTTAAAAAACTTTAATAAAATAGTAATTAGTGGAAAGAGAGAATAATGGTAATTAATTAACATTTCCATACACACATCGAGTCAAATTATTAGTTGAAAGATATGTCATGTGACACCAATTTGAAGAGAATAGAGAGCAATGGAGTGTGCCACGTGGATACTAATTGCTATATAGTAGTAAGTATAGATCTCGAATTAAATAAATAGCATCAACCAATTTTATTTTATTTTTTAATAAATAGCAATGATTAGAGGATTAGTACATCCTCTACTAAAGTTGCAGCTGTGTCCTCGTGTCCCTTTTTACCTTAATTTAACTCTAGTTAAGCTTAACTAAATTAAAGTTAAGATTTTTTTTTTTTTTTTAAATCAAGGTTGAATTGCTTAACCCTAGGGGTGAGTAAATCTTTATCACAATTAATGAGTGTTAAAAATCAACCACCCATAAGCTAAGCATTTCCCTTAAATAAATGGAAAAATCAACTTTTTTTTTGGAAATAGTTAACTTACTGCCACATTAGACTAAGTAGTCTAATGTGCAGTCCTCATTGCCCTATTTTTTACCACACATCAACTATAGTTAAGATTCACTCACTATTAGGGTTAAGCAATCTAATCTTAGTTTTTAAAAAGAAAAAAATAAAAATATTAATTATATATTTCTTAAGCTTAATCATAGTTAAATGAGTGTTTAAAGGGACACATGGCCATGACGCGTGGTGTGCTAATCACCTGCCTTTTTTTTTATTGATTTAACACAACACCACCACAAGAAAAATCAACCTTGTGTTGCTAAAAGACTGATAACAATATCCAAAAGGCTGATAATATCTCAATGTCTTTGTCATTTAAATTAAATAAATGGCAAAAATCAACCTCTGTGTTGCTTTCTAAGCGGAAAGATCAACCTCTGTGATGCTTTCTGATAAAGGATTGACTGGCATTTTCTGAGGGGTGTAAAATTAGTGGTCGGTTGGGGTTAAGGACACTGTTGTGGTTCGTTTTTGCGGTGGTGATGAAAGAGCGAGAATACGAACGGTTGTCCAACGATATCCCGTCTGCTGAAGTCGGATCGGATCCTTACGACTTGAAATTCTCTCAAGTTATAACCGGACTCTAAGGCTTGGAGTCCGGTTGTGCTCCTGAGGTCGCCACGTGTCCCTATTGACACCCGTTAACTGTAGTTAGGATTCATCAACTTATTCTTGGATTTTAGAAAAAAATATTAAAAATTTTAATCCTAAAAATTAATGAATTTTAACTAAGGTTAAAAAATTGAATTTTTTTCTAAAAACAAAGATAAGGGTGAACCTTGGAGTGGGTGAATTTTTATCAAAGTTAATGGGTCCAAGGAGTCGGGTTACAACTTGAGAGAATTTGAAGTCGATCCTAACGTGAACTTTTGCATCGGATCCTAACATGGACTTTTGGGATCGGATCCTAACATGGACTTTTGCACTTTGGAATAAAATTGTTTTTTATTTTTTTAATTGAAAAGGACCCACAATGGCTACAACAGCATGAGCTGCCCGTCCAAAGCAACTGTTGCCCGTCTGCTGAAGTCGGATCCTAACATGAACTTTGGAAAAATCAACCTCTGTGTTGCTTTCTGATAAAGGATCGACTCACATTTTCTGAGGGGTGAAAGTTTAGTGGTCGGTTGGGGTTAAGGACACTGTTGTGGTTAGGTGTTGAAAGAGCGAGAAACGAACGGCCCAACACCTTTTTCATGGTTCCATAGTAGTTTAGACTTCAATGCCGAGGATCGTAATTTTTGGGATCATCATTTGAAAAAAAAACAGAAAAAAATTAGGAAAGTGATAGAAAAACTCTGATAGTACCTACTATCGAGATCTTGACTATTGGATCAAACATCCAATGGCCTTATGTGTGCCCTTACTTTAAATGACGGCCCCACTTAGTGTTTGACACTATTGGATTTAATCCAGCTAGGTTTTAATCGCTTCCCAAAAAATTAATCAGTTGCGGTATAAATAGCTCCCTTAGTGGCTAAACTCGAGCATAGACAATCGAAAAAATAAAGAACACATTTCTTGATGAGTCTCCCAATTTTCATTAGAAACCCAAATCCATCCAATTCAGCATCATAGAACCCAGTGAGAGATGAGGAAAGCTCATTTGCCGAAATGGAGTCGGATACTCCGGCGGTGCAGTGGCTGCTAAAAGATCCCCGTCCAGAAGGGTGCATTTTTCTTGTGGGAGGTTTGGCCATCCAATTCCTAGCCAACCCTCCAGATTTAACCTTCATCAGCCTTTTATATACATTGCTTACTTGTTCTCTGTCTACCTTACTTTCTTCATTGCAGCCATCCTGTCCTTTCACCCATTCTTCTATCCTTCCAAATCAAACGAAGAAACGATTGGGTGGATTCGCAGGATTCTAATTTTGATAGGAATCGGGTCTTTGTTCATAATTTCCCTTTTTCGGGTTTGTATCTTCTTTCCATTGCGTCTTCTTGGGTTTGTTTGCCTCCTCCTCCTGTCTGTCAGTGTTGCAATAACCATCTTTCTCGCAATCGCCTTGAAATATTAACGATCTAATAGTAATAGCAGCACTCATTTTCCAAATCCAGCAACCCCCCCTGCGTCTCCAGTGGTCCTACAAGAGTTGATCAGCTGCACCGAAACCAACGGTGAGCTGCCCTTTAACCCAGAAGGGCCTTAAGAGCATCTCCAACGCGCTCGGTAAATCATGCGTTTTCGACAAAGTGGAGAAAGAATCGGAAAAGAGGGGGGCTCCAACGCGCTCAACAAACGCGCTGGCCATTTGGCGAGCGGAATCAACTCCCCATCTGGCTTTGGTACCCTGATTTTTCAAAAAAATTGACTGTTGGAGTTTGTGGATTGATGAAGGGGAAAGAATAGGGAGAAGAAAGCTTCAGCGTTGGAGTTTAACACCGCCACGCTATCTGATCAAGCCTCTCCATTCTGACAAAAAAGGGGGAAGAAATAGCTTCACGTTGGAGATGCTCTTGGGGTTGTGGATGTTGGTTATATTGCATAAAAATTACTCTATGTTATAATTGATATATGCAAATTACAGAATACTAAAAACAATTACAAAACATACAATCTCTAATAATGGAACTGAAAATTAAAAAGGTAATGCACTTTACTGACTGAAGCTTGAATTTGATTCAATGTCTTTAAGACAATATTGTCCCGCACAGGTGATCATGGCCTACGGCATCTTGTCTCCCAAGATACAACAGTCTCGTTCTGGGTACTACCACAAGAAACCCAAAAATACAGCTAACCAGTGATGATTATGTACTCTGTCTGTCTGATATGCAGATGATAGAATGCAGAAGAAGTTGGAAGACTAGGAGAGCAGAGGATTTGATTTTAGTACTCCAGAAAATGCTGCAGAAAAGCCTTAAATAATAGGTAAGGAGACTATTCAGAATGGTCATGTCTTTTGGGTTTCAGTTTTTAAATCCAACAAACATGACTGTTGGATTAATAAACTGTTGGGTTCTGTTTAAGTTGATTGTGCTTTGGCCGAGCAAAAAATAAATATAGGGGTCAGGCTTTAAGGCCCACAAGTAACCAAACCAAACCAAGCCAAGCCTGCTGGCCGGACTGGACTCGGACACGGGCCGGGTCGGAGCAGTGGCGTGCGCGCGTGTGTGGTTGGTTCTACCTTGGAGCATGGGCTCACTCCTTTGCAAAATTTGGGTGCCCAAAGGGCCCACCATTTACTCCAAGGTAATGGTTTATAAACCATACAATGTTTTCAATAACTTTCCGATGTGGGACTATTATACTATACCATTCTTCAACTTACAACACATGATCAAGTAGCCCACTTTGAGATTAATTTCTCATTCACCGCTTCACTGTTTTGGACAAGTAAATATACCACGTTAATCTCTTCATGGAAGAGAACACAGATCCACTTGGACCCGCCTCAAAACCGTTGTGAGTCTGACTTCTATTTTGGGTCAAAGTTTATAAAAAACTGATTTCTAAAATACCCTGATTTTTCCAAAACAGAATTTTTTTTCCCAACAATCCCCCACATGAATGAGAATTCTTGAACAAAATATAGAAAATATGCAGACACTAAAAGAGAGTACAAGTGAAAAGTTACTCCATCGGGAAAGATAGCTTTTGGCCTTGAACCTTTCTTAGTGAAGTACTATCGGATTTACTGGCTATCCAGTGAACATGATGTCTTGAATTGTTCAGCCATAATGTAAACCAAGACAATAGAACTCACACAGTTCCTTTTCGAACACCTTTGGTTTTCATAGTTGCGTTCATTTTGGCCTTGAACAACTCCTGGTTTTTTCATAAGTGGTCTTAAAGAATTTTGCCTTTTAAAATTCTTATAGAAGCGGCCCCTCTTCACACTTATATAGGTGATCTCTTATCAAGAGTATCTCATCATACCCTTCTTGGATTTCCAATATATAAGAATCATTAAAAGCTTTGCTTACCCTAGATTCTTCCATTGTTTCATCATAGAAATGGGATGAAGAAATTTATTCTTCACAGTGATATTACTGAGTTACACACAATTAGGTTGTCCTTAGATCTTGGGATCTCCAGTCAGCTAGGTTGGGTTTCCATTATGTCGACTCTTTAGATACAGGCTTTAGTCTCATTCCTCTCAATGATTTATACACTTACTCTAAAGTCAAACCTTTGGTTAGCAGATCCATTATATTATTCTTTGACTTTACATAATCAATGGAAATAATTCCATTTGAGAGCAACTGTTTCACGGTATTGTGTCTTCGACGTATATGTCGAGATTTACCGTTATACATACTATTTTGTACCCTTCCAATTGCAGATTGACTATCGCATTGTATGCAAATAGCTGGCACAGGTTTTGGCCAACTTGGAATATCTTCTAAGAAGTGACGAAGTCATTCTGCTTCTTCACCAACTTTATCTAAAGCTATAAACTCAGATTCCATAGTAGATTTAGCTATACATGTCTGTTTAGAAAATTTCCAAGATACCGATGCACCTCCAAGTTTAAAGACAAATCCACCAGTGGATTTTGAGTTTTTAGTATCAGATATCCAATTGGCATCACTATAACCTTCAAATACAGCTGGATATCTTGTATAGTGCAATCCATAGTTTTGGGTATATCTCAAATATTTGAGAACCCTAACTATCGCCTTCCAGTAGTCTTCCCCTGAATTGCGTGTATATCTACTCAGTTTGCTGACTGAGTAAGCTATATCAAGTCTTGTGCAGTTCATGAGATACATTAAACTACCAATGATCCGAGAATACTCTAACTGAGATATTCCCTGTATAGTATTCTTACTTAGATATAAATTTACATCTACTGGTGTTTTTGCAAGACTTTTATTATCCTTGATAAATCTTTCAAGGATCTTCTCAATGTAATAAGATTGAGATAAGATGAGTCCTTCAGATGTTCTAGTAATTTTAATTCCTAGAATTATATGTGCAACACCTAGATCTTTTATGTCAAATCTTTTATTTAACATTCATTTGGTAGATTGAATGATTTCATTACTGCTGCCTATGATTAACATATCATTCACATAGAGACACACAATGACATATGTTGTTTCAATGCTTTTCACATAAACACATTTATCGCACTCGTTAATCCTAAAATCATTTGACATCATAACATTGTCAAATTTCTCATGTCATTGTTTAGGAGCTTGTTTTAATCCATAAAGGGATTTAACAAGTTTACATATTTTCTCTTCTTGGTTATTTGCCATGAAACATTCTGGTTGTTCCATATATATCTCTTCATTCAAATCACCATTTAAGAAAGCAGTTTTCACATCCATTTAATGTATCTCTAAGTTGTTAACAGCAGTAATAGCTATTAACATATGGATGGATGTTATCCTTATAACTGGTGAATAAGTATCGAAATAATCGATACCTTTCTTTTGCTTGTAGCGCTTTACTACAAGTCTAGCTTTGTATTTGTCAATCGTTCCATCAGCTTTCATCTTCTTCTTGAATATTCATTTACATCCTAATGGTTTATTCCCTGGAAGAAGATGCACCAGTTCCCAAGTATGATTTTGCATGATGGACTCGATTTCACTATTTATAGCCTCTTTCCAAAATGAAGCTTCTGGAGAAGACATGGCTTCATTAAAGATTTGAGACTCATTTTTCAACAAATAGGTTAGAAAATCAGGATCAAATGATGTAATAGTTTTTGCTCTTTTACTACGCCTTGGTTCATCTTCATTTTCCTTATCTATAGACTCTTGGTCCACATTTTCTTGATGATCACTATTAATAGTATCATGTATCATTTTTATAGGATTATGTCCTTGTACAACCTTGCAAGGAAATGTAGTTTCAAAGAAAAATGCATTTCTTGATTCGATGATCGTATTGACATGTATATTAGGAATATCTGACTTATGTACAAGAAACCGATATGCACTGCTATTGTGAACATATCCAATGAAGATGCAATCTACTGTCTTTGATCCTATCTTAACCTTTTTAGGAGTAAGAACTGCTACATTTACTAGACACCCACACTTTTAAGTATTTGTAGGAAGGTCTTCGATCATTCCACAACTCATAAGGTGTCTTGTCTAACTTCTTGTAAGGTAGTTTGTTAAGAATATAATTTACAGATAACACTGCCCCCCCCATAAGTTCTAAGGCAAATCTGAATTGATCAATACTGCATTCATCATTTCATTTAGAGTTCGATTTTTGCGTTCAGTAATACCGTTCTGTTCAGGTGAGTAAGAAACGGTTGTTTGATGAATTATGTCATGTTCTTTACAGAACTCATCAAATGGTGACACATATTCACCTCCTCTATCGCTTTTTAGCATCTTAATCTTTTGGTTAAGTTGATTTTCGACTTCACTTTCATAAAGTTTGAATATGTCCAAAGCCTCATCTTTGCTACTTAGCAAATAGACCAAAGCTTCATCTTTGCTACTTAGCAAATAGATATGACAGTACCTTGTGCAATCATCAATGAAGGTGATGAAATATTTTTTCTCACCTCTTGTTTGCACAAATTTTAAATCACAAATATCACTGTGAATCAATTATAAAGGTTCAATACTTCTTTCAATTGAATGAAAAGAAGTTCTGGATAATTTGGATTCCACACAGATTTGACATTTATTATTTGAGTCAAATTTAATTTTAGGAATTAAATCTGAATTAGCAAGCCTACGAAAAGAATCAGAATTAACATGTCCTAATCTAGCATGCTATAAATCAAATGACTCAAGCATATAAACACAAGAACTTGCTTTATTATTATTGTTATTGCCTGAAGGTATCACAGTCATTACATTTCGTTTGAATAATCCTTCACAGAGATAGCCTTTGCCAACATACACCTCATTTTTAGTTAGAACAAATTTGTCTGATTCAAAAACTAACTTGAAACTATTTTTACTAAGAAGTGCTCGTGAGACAAGGTTTTTCCTGATGTCTAGTACATGCAACACATCATTCAAGGTAAGCTTTTTCCCCGAAATCATCTTCAAAACAACCTTCTCAGATCCTTGAACAGTTGAAGTAGATGAGTTTTCCATGTAGAGTTTTTTTACTACAGTAACTCTATGATAATTACTGAATGCACTTCTATCTGAATAAATATGTCAAGTTGCTCCAGTATCTACCCACCATTGTCTGGGATTCAGCACCATATTTACCTCTAAAATAACTGCTGATAGGTGCATATCTGAAACATCATCAGTGATGTTCTCTACTTCAGTAATGTGAGCCTGAGTTGATCCCTTCTTGGATTTCCCTTAGAAGTTCCAGTTTTTACAATTCTTAACTACATGCCCTGACCTGTTACAGATGTGGCAAAGGCCCTTGAACCTTTTTTGTTCATTGCCTTTGGATTTCTGGCTTGGACCTGTTTTAGAATGGTTCATTTTCCTGAACTTGTATTTCACCACATTGGCCTTTGATTCAAGAACTTGTTTTCCAGCTTTCCTTTCAGATACTTTATTATCTTCCTTAATTCTGAGTTGAATAATTAAGTCATCTTCCCCCATTTCCTTTCGCTTGTGCTTAAGGTAATTTTTGAAGTCCTTCCAAGATGGAGGCAACTTCTCAATTACAACAACAACTTGGAATGACTCACTTATCATCATTTCTTCTACATGGATCTCATGAATGATCAATTGGAGGTCTTGAACCTAACTTATCACAGTTCTTGAATCAATTATCTTGAAATCAAAAAATCTTCCAACCACAAATTTCTTTATCCTGGCATCTTCAGTCTTGTATTTCTTGTCCAAGGACTCTCATAATTCTTTAGCAGTCTTAATTGGACTATATACATTGTATAATGCATTGTCCAAACCGTTCAAAATGTAGTTCTTGCACAAGAAATCAACATGTTTCCATGCTTTAATTACAACAACTGTCATCCGGTCTGATTCATCCTCTTTCAGGGTAGAGGCATCCTCTTGCAAGAATCTTGTCAATTTTAATATGGTCAAATAGAACAACATCTTTTGTTGTCATCTCTTGAAATCTGTCATATTAAATTTCTTAGGTTTTTCACCATGAGCAATGGAGCCTGCAGTGAGGATAGTTAAAACTTGTGCCACAACCGGGGTAAGAAGAATAGTCTTTTCAGTAGTCATATATATGTTTAGACTGTAAACAATAATATGAAGTGAATTTAAGAAATGTTAACTAATCACATAAATGAGGGTTACTAGATTTTTACAATGTAGAATTTAAAGTTTCAGAATTGAAATTTCAGAGTATAATTTCATATTGCAGAATTTCAGTATGCAGATTTCTAATTGCAGAATTTCAGAATGCAAATTTCTAATTGCAGAATTTCAGATTTCAATAATGTAGATTTTAGAAATTACAGAAATTAAAACAATGCAGAATTTAACAATGCAATACAAAATTTATAAATTTTAGAGTTGCAGAATTTCAATTTTGAATTGCAGAATCTAAAAAAGTAATTGCAGAAATTACTATTGTAGATTGCATAATTGAAAATGTAGTGTGCAGAAATTATAAAACCAGATTGCAGATTTTTAAACGTGTAGAAATTTAATCACAGTGTAGATTTCTGTATTGCAGAATTTAGAATTCAAAATTATGATTTCAGTATTGCAAGAATCAAACAATACAAATTTCAGAATTGAAAATTCAGATTTTAAAGTTCTAGAATTTGATAATAACAGATTTCAATTTCAGAAGTTTGAAATTGAGGAATTTTAATTTCAACAATTAGGTTGCAGAATTTAAAACAGTATTTACATGGTACAGATTCTACAATTGCAGTATTTGTTGTTCAGAATATGAAATGTAGTATTCTGTAATTTAAGAATAAGGAACACAATAATTTAAACACTGCAGAATTTTAAAATTACATATTTTAAAACTTACAGAATTGTAAATTACAGGAATTAATTCAAGATTCTATAATTTTTCAAATTAAGATTAACATACAACACAAAATATTTTCTTAAGATTGTTGGTTATATTGCATAAAAATTACTGTATGTTATAATTGATATATGCAAATTACAAAATACTAAAAACAATTACAGAACGTACAATCTATGATAATAAAACTGAAAATTAAAAAGACTGTGCACCTTAATGACTGAGACTTGAATTTGATTCAATGTCCTTAAGACAATATTGGTCCAGCAAAAAATAAATATAGGGGTCAAGCTTTAAGGCCCACAAGTAACCAAACCAAACCAAGCCAGCCAGCCAGCCGGTTGGACCAACCTCGGCCACGGGCCGGGGGCAGCGGCAGTGCGCACGCATGTGTGGTTAGTTCTACCTTGGAGCATGGGCTCACTCCTTCGCGAATTTTGGGTGCCCAAATGGCCCATCCTTTACTCCAAGGTAATGGTATATAAACCATACAATGGTTTCAATAACTTTCCGATGTGGGATTATTATACTATATCATTCTTCAACTTACAACACATGATCAAGTGGCCCACTTTGAGATTAACTTCTCATTCACTGCTTCACTGTTTTGGACAAGTAAATATTACACGTTAATCTCCTCATGGAAGAGAACACGGATCCACTTGGACCCGCCTCAAAACCCTGTGGGTCCCACTCGTATTTTGGGTCAAAGTTTACAAAAAAACTGATTTCCAAAATACCCAAAATTTTCCAAAACATAATTTTTTCCCAATAGTGGAATCTGAAGAATATAACACCACCAATAGGTTGAAGTTGAACAGGCCAGCAAAGCTTCTCGAATTTACTAGGTTCATTATTATTATTATTACTAACAGGTGGGACGTGCGATGCACATGAGAGCAAGGGGAAAGAGTTAACCACGGTTAATAGGGGTTAAAAGGGACACGTGTTAACCCGCAGGTGCGATTGAACTCTCCCCAAGTTCAATTGCGATTGACTATGATTGTATTATTTAAATAGATAGATGAGTAAGGGGTAGCTTGGGAATTAAAATAAAACATTAAATCAAAGTTTTGTTTTATATAAAGATAGTTTGGGAATTTTGGAAAAATAAAGCTACGCCTTCCTCTCGCATTATAATAATGAAGATTATTATTATTAATAAGAAAACAGTTGGTGAGTATTTAAGAGAGAAGGACGAATGAGCTCTAGCTTTAAACAGCATTCATTGGTACGGCTTTCACTATCACTATCACTATCACTATCACCACTATTATTATTATTAAATTTTTTTTTTTTTTTTTGTGTACACTGGTCCCAAAATAAGAAAGTGACACTCACATTCACTTGCGTGTATGGTGGGCTTCACGGTCCTCAACAATTTCTGTTTAACGGAAGATTTTACATACTCTTCACAATTCCTACCCTCGTCATTTTAGCTAATAATAGAACAAATAAGCTTAATATCAAGCGTTGGATTTGGAATAATTATTGGGTAATGGCGAGTGGCGGTGCCTCATCAATGAGATTTCCGGTTGATTGAATTTGAACAAATGAAATGGGGCAAAAGCATGTATAGCTACTGTAGATTTGGTAGTCAAAAACAAGTTCATAACAGTATTTTTATTGAAGAATTTGAAAAAGAAGATAATTTTCAACTAATGACATCAATGAAAAATAAGAAGAAGAAGAAAGCATTAACAATTGAATCTTTTCAAGAAAGACCAAAAAAAGAGGTTAAGAAATCAACTTGATTTAAAAAATAGTGTTATTCTTTGGTAATGTTAGAACTATTCTTAGTAAAATTTTATGTAATTGTATTTATATGTGTTTATAACGATAAGGTTTTATGTCTTCCAATTGTTTTTTTTTTAATAAATAGGTAGAGGTCTACCAAAACTCCAACTCAAAAATAAATAAATAAATTTAAACAAATGAACGGCAGAGGATTGAAAGCACCACAACACCAATGTGGTGCTTTAGACTACCATATACTTTACTCCGCTCTCGCGAGTAGGTCAAACATCAGCTTATCTCTGGCTCTTTCTTCTTCTTACCATTGGCGTTGACTATTCTTCTACAACGACCTACCAGTAATATTTGTAGTAGTCAAAAAAAAAGAATTTCTGTTCATCGCATGACTTGAAACGACTCTGCAACAAGAGCAAGAGAAGGAAGAAGAAGAAGAAGCGATGAAGAAAGGGAGCTTAAAACCTAGGCTCAAGCTTTCTTTGCCTCCTCCAGACGAGGATTCCATGTCCAAATTCCTGTATCTCCGTCTCTCTCTCTCTCTCTCTCATACATCTTTCTTCGATTATCTTGTCTGCATTTCTAGGTTTTTTTGGTGTTGAGTAATTCGTGTTAGGGTTTTTTAACCAGTACTCAAAGTGGTACCTTCAAGGACGGCGATCTGCTTGTCAACAAGGACGGCGTTCGGATCGTTCCTCAAAACGAAGATGAGTCGGTAATTCTCCTTCTGTCGAATTTCCAACTCTGTTGCCCTAGATCGAATTATTCCATTTTCATGTTTGTATCCGTTGTGGATAAAATTATGATTTTATCACGTTTCTGCAGACGAAATTTCATATCTTTCAGTATCTCTGTTTGAAGATTTGGAGTTCGTATTTGGAATTCTAATTATTAGTTTTCAGATTGGTGGTCTTGTCTTAGTTTGGGCAAGAAACAGAAAATGATGGGAAAAAAATTTGGTTAATTAGCCCTAAAATGGTGTTTAGCTTTATCATTCACCCAATAGTCAGAGAGTCGAGACCTAGTGGATAAAAAAATTATTCTCTTAAGAGTACTACTGAGGAATGCAAGAGTCCAAACAAACAAGAAGAAAAATTTTAATTTCAAACATTCTATATTTGGTTATTACTTCTAATATTCTTAGACCTAATCCTGTATTGTAACGAACACGTTAGAACTAATTTTCTTTGATTTATTTTCACAAAATTAGGTTGTGCATACGAAAATTAGTTTTTTTTTTCTAACGGAGGGTGTCCCAAAGCCTTCGAGTTAAGGACTAGTCCCTTTTGGTATCCGCACCTGCCCACTCGGAATTTTCCATACGAATACCAGAAAATTAGTATGTTTCATTTGACGATACTAAGAATGAAAGAGTATGGTCGGTAAATATAGAAACCAGTGTTCCAATATATTCGTGGTAACACCCCTCTTCAACCTGGAGATCGGGGTTGAGCTCATTAAAAACCAACTCAAATATTTCTTACGGAATTGGACTCATGGAGTAGTCAGGTTGATATTTCTTAGTTAGAATGTTGCCTAGGAACTGCTTGAATACAGCACAATAGCCAGTTGCAAGATTATGGTATTTTTGGTGAACTGGTCAATGTGCTGACGGTAGAATATGAAGATCCTTTATCTGATCCCTATTGTGTTGAATCACGACTTTAGAATTGTCTTGTTCAACTTATTCATGAGCCAAGGATTTCACCTATTGAAGTCATTCATATAATACTAAGAAATTTTAAAGCTAAGGTCTCATAGCAATACACATCCTTCTATTATTTAGACTGGTTCTGGATCTTCAAATGGATTTCAGTCTATTATATTTTTATATATACCAATATAATTTTCTCAAGGATCGAGGAAGCTTATGGCGGTCGATCATAGTGGCCAAATATGGCGAGGAATCTTGCTGGATTCCGCGGGGTGGCCATGCCACTCACGGGGTAGGATTGTGGAAGAGCATCATGGGGGTTGCTAGATTGGTTGTGCCGTATTTTCGATATCAGGTAGGTAGAGGTTCAGAGGTTAGATTTTGGAAAGACATTTGGTGTGGTCCCACTCGACTGAAGGACGATTTCGGTACCATTTTCTCTTTAGCAGCTGATAGGAATGCTCTAGTGCGGGATTGTTTCGAGTCGGAGGGTATGGAGGTGGTATGGTGTCCATCGTTGAGGAGGGACCTCAACGATTGGGAGGTGGACGATCTGTGTCGTCTTCTTCAGCGCCTTGGTTCTGTTCTTGTGAGTCCTCAGATTAGAGATATTAGAATGTGGTCCAATGGCAACAATGGCCGATTCTCAGTTGGGTCACTAGTCAAGTCCTTAGAGGCACGCCCTTCTACATCTTTCCCCCATAGGATTGTGTGGAATCCAGGAGTTCCCTCTAAGGTATCTTTCTTCCTATGGACTGCGGCATTGAATAAAATTCTTACTTATGATCACCTAAAATCTAGAGGTTGGAGGTTGGCCAACTGTTGTTATTTGTGCCTTCTCGCGGAAGAGACGGTGGACCACTTGCTCTTGCATTGCCCTATGATGGGGGCGTTATGGGGATACTTTCTATCCCGCGTTGGGGTGGATTGGGTCTTTCCTTCGTCCTTTCAAAGCTTCTTATCTTGTTGAGTATTGATGAGTGAGGATAGTGCTCGGAAGGCGCTTTGGGCTATTCCCCCGGGGGCCATTTCATGGGTGATATGGAAAGAGCGCAACAAGAAAGTTTTCGAGAACTCTCAATCGTCCCTTACCCGTATATGCTCACGCACACGATTATTGGTCCTAGAGTGGGCAAACATTCACCAAGCAGAAGAAGATGTGCAATCCATCTTGGAGGATCCCTAAAACATTTTCATTTTGCTCTTTTGGTTTTTCCTTATGCTCGGTTTGTATATTTTTGTGTTCTCTTGGGTTTACATTCTTGTAAACTTTGTATCTCTTCTTTGATTAATATAAGTCTCTTATTGATCAAAAAAAAGGAGAAGAAATTCCAAAGAGTTTTGCCCAGTGAAGTGCAGCAGTACAGAACCATGGCTATATGGCCAGTGCTTATACTTATAGAGAATAGTCAGGACTGACTTGCAACATGTTGGACAATGACATTAAAACCTACTGTATTGATAACTTAATTGCAATTCAGTTATTCTTGATCCAAGTTATCATGTCGGGGCCTATCGATCAAAAAAAAAAGTTATCATTTCGGGGCCTAACTTATTGAGAAAGAACTTACTCTATGTTGTATGCCACATTCCAAAGGTCTTTCCAGTGGTATATCTTCATAATTAAATACGAGCTCTTAATGAGTAAGCCAAGCATTTTAGATTAAACAAAATTACTTGAGATGTAGACATTGTGTAGGGGTATTTGTTTATCTACACATCCCTTTATTTTGAAAATTCAGGAGCAATTCTTTAATTGCATTGACCACCTTTTATGAACGACCTTATGAGCAGCCTCACCTTCCACCTCTTCTTTCCATTTTAATAACACCCCCTTCCGGCTGTAAGCATGGTTACTTTTGATTTCTCCTTTCTTTGAGCTTTGAATACAGTACTATAGAATTGTTCATGAAAGTTAAGAGTTAAAGGTTGTTTCTCATCTGGGTGCACTCTTTTGGTCCAATTATGTAGTTTAAATATGGCATGCATAGAAGATGAAGTAGTTATTTTCTGTTATTTTGATTTTCTTTTGATATGAGATGAAACTTTGATCATGTATTTTAGCATTTGACATACTGTACTAGTTACTTGGAATCCTGAGACTTCTAACTTGTCTAAAATGTTGAAATTTCAACTTACCACTCCCTTGGTATCCTCTTTGTGTAATTATCATCTTGTTGGCTCATAAATAAGAGAATGAGGTATCTTATTCTTTTAATAACCCAATAAGGAACGATAATCTGTAAACAGTATGCAATGGTCTACATATTGTAATAACCTCCTTCAAGGTACACCAAGCTGCTTTTTTTTTCTTCCTTATTTTCTGTTCTGGTTTATCTTATTTTTTTCAAGAATTAAGTTTTAAATGACATTTTCTTATTGTTGGTTATCTTTAACTGATAGTGTTACTCCTCTTACTATCTTACAGACACTCTGATAACTCCATGATGCAATACAGTTTATGCCAAGTGCTACGTTATTTATTACTTTAGAGATTACTAATTGTAAGTTCTTGTGTATGCTACTTTGTTCAGCCACCTGTTATAAATCCATCGGACGACCAGTTGAGCTTAGCTGACATAGACACAATTAAAGTAGTTGGAAAGGGTAGTGGCGGGATTGTGCAACTTGTGCAACATAAATGGACTGGCCAATTTTTTGCTCTTAAGGTACTGCAAAAGGTTCATGCTAAGCCTTCTTTATTTCTATTTTCTTCATGAATTCATAATCTTTTATTCCATCAATTGTTTCCCTCTCAAACAAATAGAGTTGTTCTTTTTTTTCCTAGTCCTCAAAAAGCAGTACCTTGCATAACAGTCATAATTCTCACAACCATGTTAATCTCAAGCTTTCTGCATTGAGCATTTTAACCATCAGAGAGATTATGGGCATTCTTAGTTTCCTAACCCTGATGGTTAGGGGGAATATAATAGATTGGTAAGTGCTCCAAGTAAATCACATCGGGATATCTATTCCAATGCAAGTACACTTTATTTAATATACTGATATTTTTTATTTGATAAGTTATTTGTCAGTCAACCATATAATTGGAAATCAGGAAGTGCGCTCCTTGTCACATAATATGCTATCTACGGGAGTTATTACATTCTAATTTTCAAGTGACACCTTCCATTTCACCTAGAAATAATCGGTCAGGTTTGCAGGCCAAGCCATATGGTTCAAGTTTGTATGATGTGTGAGGCAGAGACCCCTTTGTGAACCACCTTGTGGTACAAGTATGCCACGGCATCCATGTAAAGCTTGAGCACCTTCGGCAGGCTGCTCTACTATAATTAGATTCACTCTTCCCTATACCATAACCTGAATGTGGGTGAGACTAGTAGAGGAGATTGACTTAATTAAAAGAGAGGTGAATAAGAAACAGAAGGAAAAAAAACTGGATTCTTAGATCTTGAAAGTTTAACCACGAGTTATCAAGAGAATCATAAGGTTTTTGTCTGCAAAATAAACTGTGAAGTGAACCAGGTAGAAAATTTGAATTCGTTGAGTTGATATGAAATTCAGCCTAGAATATTGAGTTGAGCAGAAACTGGAAGAGCCACGTTTATTGCAATGATCTGTGATTTACATATTATAAGATTTAAGGCATCGATCAGATCCAATTATTTGATTATCCTGTATATGTTTTTAAGAAGTAAGAACTATAGATTCGTAGTTTATAATCCCTATTAAATGGGTTGATAGATTAGATCTTATTCTTATATGGGTGGTCTCAGATCTTGGTCTTGAGTTTTGTCAGGTCCTTAGAAATGGTACCGATACCGATTACCGAGTATACATCTATAACAAGTAGGAATTCAACCCTAGCCAATCCGTTTTCAAGTCAGAGATTGGATCTGTTTCAAATCATTGAGTGGTTTTTAATATGGATTTGGTTGTGGATCATGTGAGATAATCGGAACTGGATCCAAATACATTGATATTTTTAACTCTGGATCTGGATCCGGATCCAAATACATTGATATTTTTAACTCTGGACCCGGACCACATGGATCTCGGTCATATCAGTGGCATGAGCTTATAGCTTCTAGACATCATATCTGTATACGAAATGCATCTACATTAAGGATCCGTCCCAACTAATGGTGGATCCCATGTAGAAGATATCTTTGACCCAAGCGTGGCCCAACCACATGATCTGATCATTCAATATATCTAGTTTTTTTCAATTGAATAGTTCATAAGTCTTTTGAGAGTCCAAAAAGTGCATGTATTGGTCATTTGCTGTCAATAAATCAAGTCAATTTTAGGGTAAAAATCTCTTTAGTAGGACTTACAGAATTGTGGCTGCCAGACTTCTACACGTACTTTACTTGCACAATTATGTCATTGGTAGACAGTATTAAAGTTCTGCATACTTCAAAACTTCGGTTTTTTCATAATAGTTTACGGCCTTGCAAGTTAGAGACCATCTTGACAGATTCATGCTCTCATCTGGATAGATTAATGATCTGTGTTCAAAGGATTCATGCTTGTGAATTGACAGTTCATATGCTTTTGTTAGCATATTAGCCTATTTGGCTCATTTTAGTTGACAGTCCAAGATTCGTTAAACAGTCTCATTGTATGTTTTTATGTCATACTAGTGTCTGAAAAGAAAGGTCTGACACACTCTCCAACGTTCAGGTTATCCAAATGAACATTCAGGAGTCTTATCGCAAACTGATTGCACAAGAACTGAAGATAAATCAGTCAGCACAATGCCCTAATGTTGTTGTGTGTTACCAGTCTTTCTATGATAATGGTGCCATATCAATTGTCTTGGAGTATATGGATGGTGGGTCTCTCGCAGATTTTTTGGAGAAAGTCAAAACAATTCCAGAGCCGTATCTTGCTGCCATCTGTAAGCAGGTGGGTATTCTGCATTCTGTACGGACTTTGAAATTTTCTATAATTTATAATTGTTAAATTAAAAGGAATTGTTTCTTCATATATGCAGGTGTTTAAGGGTTTGTTGTATCTTCATCATGAAAAACACATAGTTCACAGGGATTTAAAACCTTCTAATTTGTTAGTAAATCACAGAGGAGAAGTCAAGATCACTGATTTTGGTGTGAGTGCTGTACTGGCAAACACCTCTGGCCAGGCAAATACTTTTGTTGGCACGTACAACTACATGTCTGTGAGTGAATCTACTGATTTTGTGGAATACTAATATTTTCTCTTGTCATAGGAGATTTCTTTTTTCTACCACGTTTGCCTATGGATAAGCACCTCATTCTTAACCTTACCCACTTTTGAACAATAGAAATTAAAGTTGCTTCTGTGAAATAATGTTCAATAGCCAGAGAGAATCATCGGAGGAAAATATGACTACAAAAGTGATATTTGGAGCTTGGGACTAGTTTTGCTAGAGTGTGCGACTGGCCGCTTTCCGTATTCCCCACCAGAACAAGGTGAAGGATGGAACAGTTTTTACGAGCTTATGGAAGCAATTGTTGATCAACCACCGCCTTCTCCACCTTCCGACCAATTTTCTCCAGAGTTCTGCTCATTCATTTCTGCATGGTAAAGATTAACTGTGCATTCTTTTCACTTAGGAACACGGTGAAAGCTGTTCAAAATAACTAAATGCATTTTACCTCGTAATAATTGACAAGAATTTCTTGTTAGTTCTTAACCTTGACAATGACAATAAGCACTTCATATTTTAAATCACATGAGCACTTGATTTTTGGGTTAGAAAATTTGTGTAAGCATTTCAATGAGGGCTTGGATTTTTTTTTAATAATAAGTTAGAACTTGAAATTATGGCAGGATTGATCAGTAGATAATTCAGCTTCTTTTATCCGGCAGGTCCTAGTGATTCAGTTCTTTCATTCCTTGGCCAAATTGGTCATATTTGAGATTTCACATCCTTGTTCTATACTTCTCTTGTACAACAGATTTTGTCGTGAATAACTTGATAGAATTTTTTTCTTCATCAGAAATCTATGCAACCTCTTCTGTCTTTGAAGAATTGTTCATCACTAACTTGATACTGTTTCCTATTTCAGTGTGCAAAAAGACCCAAAGGATAGACAGTCAGCGCATGAACTTATGGTACGGATAGAATAAATTTCTTTTGCCTCGAACAAAGTAAGATGTGCTATATGAGCCTTCTCAACTGATAAGGTGTTATGTTCATGTGAAAAACAGACACATTCTTTCATCAGCATGTACGAAGACTCGGATGTCGATCTTGCATCTTACTTCACCAATGCAGGGTCTCCTCTTGCGACCTTTTGAAATCCTATTTGGTATGTCCAATGTCCAGATTCAATCCCTCTCTTGTAAAATTGTTTGTCCAAATTCGCCTTGTCAAGTTTTTATCTAATGCTATGTAGTGTAGGCCACTATATATTGGGACCGCATCTTCTTGTAACTAGTCTGGCATATGATGGTATGCCTCATATATAGGTGTGTTAATAAGGTTGTTGAATCTACGTAAATCTCTTAAAATACAAAGAAGCGCATGCAGTAATTGTCTGTCAAATTGGTAGACATGTCCATCGTCCTGGACCTTTTGATGATCCACCTCTTGGATGAACAGATAATAATGCTCTGCACCAACTGGATGCTCCAAATCATCCGGTCCCTGGATTTTTATTAAGAATCACTCCATTTCTTTAGCACAAATTGTGTCAGACTCCTTTCCTTGTCCAACAGAAGCCGGACACACTAACATGCACACATGGTTTAAAAAATTTCCGAAATCGATGCGTATCGGTTTTGATAAGACCCGATACCCAAAACCAAACCTATTCAGGTTTTATTAAGAAAAATAAGACTCGGCTAAAACCAAGATACGTAAGGGTTTAGGCGTAGGACTTGGCCGACTTTTTTTAGATAAAAGGGGTTGTGTAAACCCCTAAAAATACCTCCAAATAGTCTTTTTTTCTTTCTCTTCCTCTCCACCTATTCTAAGCTCTAAAACCTAAAATCTTTTTGTTTTTTGGTGATTGAAAATTTGAATAAAGTTTAAAAGAATGTTGTTACCCATCCTTTTGATTTTTGGTGATTGAAAACCTGTTGTGTTATATTTCATTATTTTTATGTTTTTTTACTTGATATTGACTTTAGAAGAATGTTGTACCCATCTACTGCCTTTTTTTTAATACGTTTATTGTGATATTTAGAATTTTTTCAATTAAAAAAAAAAGCCCGAAACCGATACATATTGGTTTCAATAGGGACTGATATGGTCCCTGAAACTGCGTTTTTAATCCTTTAATCCACATTGACTACAACTCATAACTTTATCTTCCCTTCCCTTTTTTAAGCAATTATTTATTATATCGTCAAACATCACATTGACATGCACATTGGCTACATGTCATTACTTTGTCTTTCCTTCCCTTTTTTAAGCCATTATTTCTTATACTAACGTTGAATTTTTTGGTAAAATTCTATTTTAATGATTTTGACCATAACAAACATTTCATTGATTTGGTATATTGGTACTGACATACTTGTGTATAAGGCTCCTCAGAGCAGCTTCCCAACTTAAATGGTTTGCTAATTAGTCATAGAAATACCAAGCCAAACCTGAATGCTGGACTCTACCTGGTGGGTCAAAATAGACTGGCGAGCAGGTGGGGCCAGCAATTATTATTACATTTGTGCAGTCAACCTGTAATGGATGTGGAACCTGTCTTGGGTCAAAATCCTTCTCTTCTTTGGATGCTTAGTAATGCTGTCAAGTTTTTGCTTGTGATTGAGTTGGATCATGTATTCAGTACAGGTTGGTTGAGCCCACAAATATTGATCATAAGTATTAGACCTACATGATACTAGGCCTGTTTAGAGTCTTTGGAGCCACTACTCTTGCCACTTGTGAAAAATTGGCTATGTCTAAGCTTTTGGAGATAGGCTTCAGATCTTGCGTAGCAGTTCTCATAATATTATCACTTTCCGTAAAAGTAAGTGATGATTGGATTGCTAGGACAATCTGACTCTAGTTTTGGCTATGGCTCGCCCAAGAGGTGGTCCACCGGGGCGATGTGCGATGTGCATATGCTACAGTAAATACAAATTTCTCAGTTTACCCTCATCGGCGTCCTGGTAACACAACAAATAGCACTATGTCCCCTTCAGACATCACAATATCCGTTTAACGAGTTAAGGGATCTACTATACTTATTTAGTTTTGAAGCATGCTGTGTAATGTTATTTAAGACTTGCTATTATTCACGTTTAACGAGTTAAGGGATCTACTATACTTGTTTAGTTTTGAAGCATGCTGTGTAATGTTATTTAAGACTTGCTATTATTCATTCTTTTGACTATTCACATGGGATGGTATGATCATATATTGATTATGTCAGCTGGTATAAAATCTTCTATCTGAATTTGTGATTGACATACATTGTCCAATAGTTTCCACTTTGAGCATCAAGAAGGAATACAAAGGACCCAACGCCTGGAGTTGAAGGGACAACTTTCTCAAGAATCGGTGGATTTAGGACTCCAAAGAAAGGTATCATTTGTAATTCTTGTCTGAAAAAGTACAAAACTTCTGCATGTAAAAATTGCAGGAGTGAACATAAAAAGGCATGACCCTATTGCCTATTTTAAGGTGCATATATAGGATGTTTTCAACAACCGTGTGAGCCTTTTATGTTTACAATTCTAGTCAATATTCAGTTTTGCAGGTCAGCGCATCCAATTATTACACCCCTAAACTGTACGATTTTGATGTTTGCTGCCTTCTTGAGCTATATAATTTTATCAAGAATCCTTGATTTAGGCATTTAGGTCCGTTCTTTTGGTGAGACTTATAAAGCTTGACACTTTGCACTTTGCACTTTGCCATGGTAGTTGCTAAGAAATTTGAGTCACTTTGTCAATCTATCTAAGAAGATTAGTTCTTACCATAATGAGTTTTTAAGTCTGATCATTCTTTATGAAATTTGAAATCATTCGTTTTGGGAATTGCAACCCAAGCGATGATAAGCATGATACATCTAGTTCTCAGACGAAAATGCATACTACCCCAAACTTGCAAAGTACCGGACTAAGTCTCATTAAAAGAACGGACGGACCCTATCGGGAAAACTCTATTCTCCATTTAACCTTTACTTGCATGAATCATCTTTGTAACATTGAGGACTTTACCATGGGCTTAGCATGTTTTACTGTAGATCAGACGTTTTACTCTAGATCAGACAAGACATATGAGCTCGTGGCTCCTTGTGGGGAAGCATTCCGACATATCAGAATAACTCTCTTCTGTTTCTAATTTAGGGACTGTGTGATGGGTGGCATAATGTTCAATTTAAGAACGTTTTTGGTAGGTAGGTATAAAGAGTCGATGGCGCCCATGGAGATGGAGCTAAGTCCAAGACAAACCTGTCAATGACTTGAGTCCAGCAATCACTATCTAGATTACACTTCGTTACGGATTGCCAGCAAAATTCCAACACAAGGTAAAACCCATAACCCTAAATGTAATGTACGCAACAAATGTGCATCTGTTATATCAAAACATAAACTGAGGACTAAATAAAAAATATTTAGACCTAAGGAAGACACCATAGTCTAGTAACCTAACCAGATAGCCCGTTATCCATTCTTATCAACCAATGAATCTCAACAAAAAAAAACCCCATTCTTTACAAGGAGCATTTTGTCCGAATGCAAAATCTACTCCCATTATACAACCAGTTCTATCAAGACCTACAAACCCTTGGTCTTAAGCTTTGAAATAAGGTATGACAGAAGAAAACTCTTATTACTACTACTGCTACTACAAACTGTTTCATCATGTGTGCTTACAGTTTACACTCAGCAAACAAGAGAAACAAACCTCTAACAACACCTCATAGCATAAAATTAACTTCTGACTAGTGCAAATCTGGGAGTTATCTGATACTGAATTCTTCAACTTTAAGGCACAAGAGCCTGCTAGAGTCCAATGAATTCGTAACTCACTACGACCCTAACCAAGGCATACCTTATACAACCAGTTAAAACCCTTCTGGTTGAGTGGCCATACACGTGAGAGGGGGCCTTCCCTAATAAGAAGGTAACAGGTTTGATCCTTAGTAACCCAAATCGTTGATCCCTCTATCCGTTCCAGCTCTCAAACTTCGCTCTCTTGCTCCAGCTCTCATACCTTGCTTTCACAGTTTGAGAGCAATCGTCATGGGACTGTGGTTACAAAGTTTGTAAAGCGCAGTTTCAAAGTTAGTGGAGTGCAGATTGGAAGGTTTATAAAAAATTCTATTTTTAAGGGGGAAAAACTCTGTTCATTTCACCTTCTTTTTTCCCTTTCGGTTTTTGTAAAATTGTACTGTACAACCAAGTCTCTGGTGTTAGTATATCTCAATGGTTAAAGTATTTTTATTTTTTAACTTTTTTCTTTATTCCTTTACCTTTTTTATATTTTACATGAGAGATAGGATCACAACCAATTGCAATTGAACTCTCCCAAGTTCAATCGCATCGAGAGATCAACACGTGTTTCTTTCAACTCTTGTTAATTGTGGTTAAAATTCTCTAATCCTTGGAGTTTAATTAAAATAACTTTGGTTTTCAGATAAAAAATATTAAAATATTATTTATATATACCGGCGCTCTGGAAGAGCTCTCGACCCTATCCTAATTGAAACTTGACGCTCTCATTCCCGCTTTGTGCTCTGGTTACTTAGGTAATTAGGTTTGATCCTGTAAGCCTTTCCTCTAGCTTAACCAGAAAAAAGATTAACAAAAAAGTATAAACCTTGCAGAAAGAGAAGAAATACCTACTCAGCCAAGCTGTACTCGACTTAGCAAAGATGTGTCTCCAAACAAGCCACATTCCAAAAATGAGATTTCAATCCTTCCTAACTCCCACATTAATTGGTCAAAAATGATATCAGATACAACTGTGGTTATATTTTTTAAAAGAAATTCTGTATACCAGAGAGTGAAATCAGAAGAAAGGAGAGGGGGCTAATATTTATGAAGCAGCACCACAGTCACGAGTGATGTTTGGAAAGAAAACTCAGCCTAAAATGAACTATTTATTAACGGCATAGGAACAAAAATGAATGAGACAGATTAATAATAGAAATGGCAGAAAAACAAAGTAAGAGCGAAAGATGAAGAACCGTGCAAGAGGAATGAGAAGATCATCACAAGCCCATCTGCTGAACTTGCTGATTCACTCATTCTTAGGGTTGAATGATCTAACCTTAGATTTTAGGAATTTTTTTCTTTTTTAATTGCTAATTAATTTATAAGGTGTCACTGGTAAAAATAATGTGAAGTGACATACATCACAGAGCATTGAACTTGGGAGGGGGAAACAAACACAATCAACCAGAACTTCAGTGGCAAGGAAAAGCATGACCTCTCTCCCTACCTTCTACTTTTACGACAGCTCAAACTTACATTGCCAGAACTCGGCACGGTGTATGACAAAGACTTAAAATAATGGCATCGGATTATCTCTGGCAAATGTCCGATGTTAAACCTCAGGCACCTCTCTTTGAATGACGCGTGGGATGACATTTAACTAAGAGGTGATAGCATGCATGGGCATGTATGGTTGGGCGGTACACACTTCCAAAGCTCACCACTTGTCCTTTTTGGCATTCATTGGTTAAGATTTACACATTCCTATGGCTAAATAATCTAACCTTAATTTTTGAAAAAAAAATTAATGATATGAATAAGGGAATTATAAGCAAAGTTAATTTAAAAAAAATATTTTTTCTAAAAAAAAAGGTTAGATTATTCAACCCTAAGAATGAGTGAATCTTAACCACAGTTAATAGATGTCAAAAATGACACATGGTGAGCTTTGGAAGTGTGCGTGTACCGCCCAACGATTCATGCGCATGCATGCAATGACCTTTTCAATTGAATGTCTTCCCACGCGTCATGTAAAAAGAGGTACCCGAGGTGTAACCTCGAGCATTTGCCAGAGATAATCCATTGCTATAGTACATATATTCTGGTACGACATCTAATTGTCTTTAACAGATGCCAGAAAAATGGTCTCAAGCATCCACACATCATCCGACATGTGACGATAAAGCAGGGGAGAGATATCAAGTGAGGAGAAGTCAAAAAACAAGGGGAGAGAATGAAATGACTTCTCCCCCTTTTTATCGCCACATGTCGGATGATGTAAGATGTCCGAGACAATCTCATGCCTTCTAGTACACCCAACACGCCGGGGAAAACAGATGGGCTGAGCTATGTAGTATTAATGGTGGTAACCAAATAGATCAGAGGGGTTTTTACATGATTACCCCTCAAGTTTGGCAATGTTTTCTATCTACCACTACCTTTAAAATGTTAAAATGTTAGCTAATATACCACTCCATAGTCCCTCCCCTGTTTTTTACTTCTCTCCATTTGATATCTTCTTTCTTTTTGTCGCCACACGTTGGAGGATGAACCATTTGGTATGGCAAGAGCCCGACCAAATCCGACCCGGAGCCTTTCTCTCCCATTTGCTCCATAGACAAGCGTTGTCGTTTTTCTTTCTTCCGTTTGCAGTATGTCACCCACTATCAGATACTCATACTCCTCCATCCAACGTTTCTTAAGGTCTCTTTCCCATTTTTTTCTCACCATCCTCTTTGATTCCTCCCCACCTCCAAGGTCCCATCACTGTCCTCCCTCCCTCCCTCTCTCTCTCTCTCTCTCTCTCTCTACGTGGAGAAACCCAGATTGGAACCGGAAACCTAAACCATCTCTCACAACTTGACAAAAGCGTGAGCGAGATAGAGAGAGCAAGCCAAGGAGAAGGAAATACTGTTGCAAAAATGAGAATTCAAGGAGGAGCAAGATCTTCCCCCATCTACGGCGAATGAATGATAAATCATAGATCAAATTACCGTAGGGTGCTATCATATACCTTTGTATCGGCTAAGTTCACGAGCTAGAGATAAGCGAACTCAAACTGCTGACATCCGCCATAGAGTAAACTACTACCTCTCAGGCCTCCCCAACTGATTCTACCATAGAGGCCAACTTTAGGAATTCTATTCTAACATAAGGATTCTTGTGGTTCCGGACTGAAACCTCGTGAACCCGATCAACCGATGATGGAGGGAAAGGGCTTGAATCCTCTAGGCTATGTTCTTTTCGTGAGTATTTGAAATGGGTTTTTCGCAGTCTCGGACGTTTAGATTGTATACCCCTGTTCTTTTGACCAACATCCTGGTACTTTAAAAAACCACGAACTTTAAAAACCCACAAAAGTAGGCGTTTAGACACCCAAGCTAAATGCCCGGCCATATCAAAGCACACGCCTGAGAGCTTTTATTATCGACAGCCCCCGATAAAAAACAACTCGTAGTTGTTTTTTCATTTGTTCGATAGCTTGAAGTCTGTTCTCGCCGTCGCCGGCTACTGTCGACGTCGTTGCCGTCCACGCTCGTCGTCGTCGCCGTCGCCATCCACGGTCGTCGTTGTCGCCGTCAGTAAGTTCTTCTTTATCCCTTCCATTTTTTCTCCTCTGTTTCTTCTTTTTCTCTGTAATTTTTCATTCAATCTCTTTCTTTCATTCTTCTTTTCATTTTTTTTTTATTCATTCTCTTTGATTTGATACCAAGGGTTTGCCATTTCGTTGATAGTCCTAATGGTGCCCTGAAATTTCTAGGGTTTGCCTTTCATTTGATTTCATTTGTATCTGTAGCTTCGTTTGTTTGAGTTTCCTCTAATGCTTCTCCTCCTGGGAAATCTCGAGACGGGTTTTTACTGAATGAAAGAGATTTGTGACTGCTTAAATGCTTGAATATTGAGAAATTCCAAATGGGTTTTCCCCAAAAGGGAAGGAGCGATTTGGGGTTTGAAGTTCAGGGTTTTGTTCTTTGTACATTGAGGTTTCGGGAGAAGCTCAGACTCTTCAATAAGGTCTTACCATGTCTTGTGATTTTTTTGTATTACCATGTACTGTGAATCTGTGATTTTTGGTGAAAAACAAAAAAGATGGCTTGGGTTTGAAATAAACAGCTCTCCTTTTGCTAAACAGGTGTTTGTTTTTATGTTCATTGGAATATGTTATTATGTTTAGACTCCCTAAAGAGGAGAAATTTTCCTAATTTCACTTAAATGTATGTGTAATAAGGGAAAGAAGAAGAATAAGAAGAGAGAAGGAGGAAAATGAATATGTGTCACTTAGTTTTTCATCAACAGAAATAGTGGCTCATATGTACAAACATGTATGCTTATGTGGTTTTTTTTTTATTGGAACATTAGTGATGATCTCCATCTTCTTCAACCAGCTCTTTTTTTTTTTTCTTATGATGGCTTAAATAGATGAAGCATTAGAGGTTTGTTTCTTGAATTAGTGACTATATTCACTGTTTTTGGCTGATTTCCGGAGTGGGTGTGACTGTTTCTATGCCGAGGCAACTTCACCGGAGATCCAATGCGGAAAGGTTTAGCTCGTTTCGACTTATCTTACTTGAGACAAAGAAAGCTTTATATAGAACTTATTGCAAGTTCTTCATATTTCCAGGTTTGAATGGTCCGGAGGAGGATCATGATCACGAGAATTTGGTCACATGATACCTTCAACTATTCACGGTCATTGAGCATGACATCTGGAAACTATATCAAACTTGATGACCCACCAGAGCATCTAAATGTGCATGTTCGAGAAGGGAATGTTTTGGCCATGCAAGAGAAGCCATGACAACAAAAGAAGCTTAGAAGACCGGGTACCAACTCCTGGTGGTCATTAACAACAACGTCAAAAACACCAGGTGAAGTTTTCTTGGATGATGGAGAGGAGGTGGAGATGGGAGGGGAAGGAGGGAAATGGAGTTTAGTGAGATTTGTTGGTGCAATTGTAGGGAATGAGTTGAAGATTAGATCAGAGGTGATCATTGACAGCAGTAGCAACAGCACAAGTTAGGTCATATTCCAAGTTGTATCCACTTGATGGTGAATACAGAACTACAACTCGTATGTAACTTTTAAGATTTTAATTTAGAAATGAGATTGATGTAAAATTGATGGCAATCTTGTAATTATGGTGAGAAAATCTTCTCAAAACTGCCACTGATTATGGTTTTAATAAAAATATTCATCTCAAAGTTCCAGTAGATTTGTTTCGCGCTAAAAGAACACTAACATTTGAAGTCTCACAAAGTCCCAGTAATTCACACACAAAGTCCTGGGTACAAAAGAACACAAAACATCAAATGCTTAAGCTTGTGAAAACTCGGATTTTGTAAAGCCCAAGCTTTTAAAGTCCTGTGCTTTTAAAGTTCCGACAAAAGAACACACCTAATCACTTTCGAGCACAAGAGATTAAAAAAATTCTCAGTCTCCTGATCTCTCCTCACGTCCTTGAATCCCCATATCATGGCAAATCTCTTTGAGGAAAACTATATCCAATTCTAGATTGAGTTTTTGTCTTTGGATTGATCAATCACTACCTGTTCCATACAATAAATCATATCGAATTTACTGTAAAATGCCTGTAATGTCGTCTGTGATCTTTATTTTCTTCTTGATCCTGTCAATCGATACCATTTTGATTCCAATGGAAGTAGTTGCAGATAGATGCCATTCTGTTTTCAAGGGAAGCTGACGAGTCCTGGGTCCTCTTCTCACCTGAACGCAGTGTCCCCTTATCCCTTTAAACACCTCTTTAACCATGGGTAAGCTTAACAAAATTAAAGATAATATTTTAAAAGGAAAAAAAAACTGTGGTTAGATTGCTTAACCTTATAGAGTGAGTGAATCTTAACCACAATTGATGGGTGATAAAAATGGGACGAGGACCAATGAAATAACGGGTCAGCTTGTTTTCAAGGGAAGCTGACCCTGCGGTCCTTTTTCATTTCCCTTGATTTATTTGTTCTTCTCTTAAAATTTTTTGTTTCAGGTGAGGAGAGAAGTGTGGCTTTGTTAGATGTTTCTAAGGGAAGCAAATCCTGTGTCCTTCTCTAGGTTCTTTCCTGTGGTCATGATTGTTGAAAAGTCCGGATCAATTGGCTTATACGGATTTAATTGTTGTAACCACCTTTTAGAGAGATCCTAGCCTTCGAAATTGTTGGCCACAGGTAAGAACCCAGGGAAGAACACAAACGATATGGTTCCATTAGTAAGGGACGATTTTAATGTAATATTGTTGAACTGACTTTGAATTGTTTTTGATTTGTTGGGAATTTAAAGTTTGGGGTTAGTGTACAGTGTTTAGTAGGTCTATTGAATTCCCCCTAACAATTTGTAATGATCTCTTATAACATCAAATTAATTTTGTTGTTTTATCTTCTTTTTTTTCGTCCATGTCTATGTTACTATTTGTGCGATGCACGGGTTTTGCTAGTATCTTTACTATTATAATGGGAGAGATAGGCGTAGCTTGAATTTTCTTAAATTCCTAAACTACCCTTATATAAAACAAAACTTTAGGGTGTGTTTGGATTTATGGAATTGAGGAACAGAATTATCAATTCCATCACATAATTCCAATTTTATCGTTTGGGACACATTAATAATAGGTTGGAATTAGAATTTTCTAATTTCATAGAGAATTTAAGCAATGATTTTAAAGGCAAATTTATGAGATTCAATTCCATAGTAAAATGGTCTTATTTGACAATTCCACGCTACTGTGGAATTTAAAAACAAAAGATAAGCCCGATGGTTTCATTTCTCCAGTAATTTAATAGTGCATCCAAACGATAAAATTTTGAATTTTGTGGAATTTAATTCAGTGGGTTTTAATTCCATGGAATTTAATTCTTTAGCTCAATTCCAATTCCATAAATCCAAACGCACCCTTATTTTAATGTTTTACTTTAATTCCCAAACTACCCTCATCTATCTATTTAAAGAATAGAATCACAGTCAATCAGCGATTGAACTCGGGGAGAGTTCAATCGCACCCGCAGGGTTAACACGTGTCCCTTTTAACTCCTATTAACTGTGGTTAACTCCTTCCCCACTCTCACGTGCATCGCACGTGCCACCCGCTAGTACATATTGAGGAATTAGCAAAAATCCCGTGTGATGGACGGATGTGAATAAATAAAATATATTAGAACTAATCACTCATAAGACAAATATTATAGAATTGTTAAGATTTAATTAGAAAAATAAAAATCTAATACGTCTCTACACACTCTCTTTATCCCTCTTATCACAATACCCCCAAAATCTCTTCCATGAATTAATACTCTCTATATTTTCTTTTTACTCATCTTATTTTTATATCTTTTATCACAATGTCCTAAAATCTCTCTTTGACTTATAAAGTTCTAGGGTTGATGTTCAGAGATCAAAGACGAGTCTTATTTCTTTGTATTATAGTTTATATATATATATATATATATACTTCATCATGATTTGATTATCACCAATTAAAGAGAGAGTGCTAACCCAATAAGTAAATTTTTTTCCCAAAAAGGTAAAATGAGTATAACACATGGTGTTGTTACCTTATAATAGAGAGATGATTTGACACTTGTTGCCACTATATATATACTTCATCATGATTTGATTATCACCATTTAAAGAGAGAGTGCTAGCCCAGACACAATAAGTAATTTTTTTTCCCCAAAAAGGCAAAATGAGTATAACACAATGTTGTTACCCTATAACAAAGAGATGATTTGACACTTGTTCCCACCACCATCAGTCTAGGGAAGATCGAGACTGGGGCTAGCATTTCTGCCAATTAAATAGACCATAGCCCCTCCTTTCCTTTTCAAATAAGTAGTGATAGGCGCACCTATGAAATCCAGTTGGTGAGTATTTAAGAGGGGAGACATCCACTGATGAGGTGGTGCTTTAGTTTTGGAAATGATTTCATGGGTACCTTAACTATTTCCCTTTCAAATCAAATCTGCTAAAAAGCCTTATGAACGTGGACCAATGCAAGAGTGTGTCCCATTAATTAAAGTTGGTTATCAATATACCTTAATGTCAATTCTAAGGAGAATGTTATCCACATCCCACCACTTGCTCCAACGGTAGGGTGCTGCCTCTCTTATTAAAGAGACCAAGGGATCAATTCTCACCATGTGACTTACAAAGTAATAGAGTACCAATCCCCAATGCTAGTAGCCTACCCTATGTAAATGACAACTATAGCATAAAAATATATACGTGTGTGTATATATATATATATCATTCTACTAATAAAAGTATAAGGAGTATTCTAAACTTTATTTGGACGTAAATATCCTTTAATTAAAAATATTAATTTATTAACCTATTATATCTATTAAAAATATTAATAGTATTATAGTTTGTTTATAATTCATATGTTGAAGTAGCTTACAATTAGAAGTTTGCCTCGTTTGGATAGATTTCTCAGAGAAGAAATATACTTCCTCAAGAATTACTTCGCAGGAAGTAACTCCATTAGAAGTTTGACAAAGTCATTCGGAGGAAAAAAATACGTTAGTTTACATATGTGAAAAGTTACTTTTATAAATTAAAAAATCAAAATATAATTATTTGGTTTGCACTTTTAAAAAGTTATTACTATACGCTTAATATACTTAAGCTCAACCATAGTTAAAAGGGGGTAAAAGAGATACGTGGACACGACAATCCCCAGCATAGAGGAATGCAGACCCCTAATCACTACTCCTTTGGTATAAAGGACAGAGGTCGAATCTCAGTCAATTGCGATTGAACTTTAGGAGAATTCAATTGCACCCATAGTCCATAATGTGATCCTTTTAACCCCTATTAATTGTAGTTAAGATTTACTAACTCTTGGAGTTCAATGATATAATCTTGATTTTTTTTAAAAAAAATATTAAAATTAATATTTAACTCTGGTTAAGAATTTTTACTCTTAAAGTTAATTTTGTTTTTCTAAAAACCAAAGTTATATTATAAATCATTATTGAATCTTAATCATTGTTAATACTTGTGTGTAATGGCCTAACCGGGAGTGAGTGAGTTAAATGATTAGAGTTTAAAGCAAAAAAAAATATATTAAAATAATTAAAAGGGACACGTGTTGGTTTGGGGTTGCGATTGAACTCACCCTAAGTTCAATTACAATTGGATGTCATGAGATCTTAAAGACAAGGGTAGTCATTCCTTGAAAAGTATCTACAAAAGCTTTAACAAGGTGTCCGGGAATCGAGGTTTATAAAGCAAACTCAAAAAAAAAAAAGCCATAAACACCACACTTCCGTCAACTTCCCGCGGAAGTGGAAAACGTCTCCCTAAGGAAGCAACCAATACATGCTTTTTGGGGAAGTGACTTTTTCGACTGATTAACTTTGGACTTCTACGGGAAGTCATTGGCGAGTGACTAACCAAACGTCGTTTTTAACTTCTTGAAACGAAAAGTCAATAAAAGTCAGTTGAAAAGTCTAACCAAACACTACCTTAGTTTATTTATAATTCTGAATTGGATTACATGATAGATGTGGATTACAATTAGCCTCTCCACAAGAACTCCAATGTAGGCTTCGTGAACTTCTAAGGATATCACTTTGTTTATAATTCTTGCTATACTGACGAGAATGAGATTATAATGCATCTGTCCATCAGTTTTTTTTCTTTTCTTGCAGAGATGAAGGTTATTACTGCATATTTGCTCACTGATTTGGGAGGGAACACCAACCCTTCCGCCGAATGATGTATTGAGTTTGTGTGTTTAGATTTACTTGATATTTTTTAACTGCAAAAATCCCTTCTCTTACACGGGCAAGCAATGGATCTTTATAATTTGATATATCTCCTACTAACATCCAAAATGGGTGATTGATATCCTACTCATTTCCACACCTGGAGCTGAAATCTTCCATAAGCTCGCAAATGGGGTTCTATATTTCTATCTTTGATTTGCCATTTTCTATTTGTTTTCATTGATCTGAGGGAACGAGAAGGGAAAAAACAGTAGTGAAGGCGGATTGGAGATTTTGTGGTTGCAACTCAACATTTAAAGTGTGAGTTTGCTCTGTGGAGTGCCAGAATGTTGTAGAAGAGTGTGAGTTTGCTCTGTGGAGTGCCAGAATGCTGTCAAAGAAACGCTTCCAGTTCAGGTATGTATCAAATATATAAAAGTTGCCATTCTATTTGGCACTGTCATATGTTTAACTATAATTTTTGACCACATTTTCTAGGATGTGGTATAAGTGATACTGGTCGTGCCAACTGTCTGTTTCAATATCTTGTGAAGTGCTTAGTTGGCATGAAACTATCCACAGTTATTTGTTTGAAAAATATCAAGAAGATAACAATCGAACTATATCAAGTACTGATCAATTCTGTAGTTATTGTAACAAATTCGTCCTTAATTTATCGAATCTGAATTCTGCAACAGTATGCTATATTCAGTATAGTTTCCAAAACCTTATGTAATATTCGACAAACACTTAATAATCATATGCAGAAACTCAAATCTGATCTGACCTGTAGTTATTGTAACACTATAGTGTTCACCAGTAACTCTTTTGAAAATCTGTAGCCGCAAATAACAACAACCAGTAAAGAATGATCTGCAAAACAAATGAAGAGAGAAATATGTTTGGGGTAGAAATTATTCGTTAGAAGGAAAGCTGAGGCGTGGTCATGACCACTGTCCTTGAAATCGATTTCACCCCCACAGATTTATTCTCTGATGCAGTTGGGTAGATGGGGCCCGATCTCCAGGAGTCAACAACCGTTCTTTGTTAATCGTGCACTCGAAATAACAAAGACAAATGCACTTGTATTGAGATGATTTTGCCCAAATAATATTAAGAAATTTTCTTTTTTTTCATAAAAGATAAACCCATAATTTTTGATACTCTAATCCATATATGTTTCGTGTTGAAGACGAAGATTGGTTAGGCTTAAATAAGTTTAACCATGCCAATGGATTAAAAAAAAATTAATGAGATATTAATCTTCCAAAACTGATACGAACCAAAAAAGGAAAGAAAATAAACAAAGAAACCGATGAGGCACGTACCTCTCGATCCTATTGAATTCTCCAACGAATCCACACAATCAATTCCCCAAAATGAATTGTAAAAGAATGGAATAGCAGTTAAGAATTGCTTTATATTGTTTTGTAAATGAGAGATTTAACACAGTAGGAAGAAGAGAAGAATAGAAAGGGACGAAGGCTGTTCTGAGAAATTAGGAAAGTCTCTTTTGAGATTTGATCTTATGTTTCTCACACTTTAAGAAATAAGGACACTAGAGTTATGATACAGTGCTTCTCATAATAGGATTTGTTTTTGGTTTTTCTCATAAAATAGTAAATACAACATTATTCAATCAGAAGGAATATGTGTTTCAGCACTTCATCAATCGAGTTGTAACTTTAAAATGCAGAATGACATTCTCAATGCCTTGAATTTTGGTGAATCCATTTTGGTGAATCTGTTTTACTTTTTTTATATAAGTTTTTACTTCATTTCACTCTTAACTTGTTAATGATGGATTAAATCTATCGGTTTTCTAATTTAGCAGTGTCTCTTAAGTTGATATGGCCACGCAGTAGGCAGCATCATCATCTGTTTCATTGGAGTTTTTGTGGTGGCTATTCAACATTTAATGCTTTGCGTGTGAGTTTGCTCAAGACTCCAAAGTCTAAGCCAAGGGCAACAAAGTTCATAGAAGAAAGCAAAAAAAAAAAAAAAAACAAGAAAGGATATAAACCCATCTATTAAATATCTCTGCCATCAGAGAGAGAACATACAAGTTTCACTAATTTTTTTTCCCCACTTCTAATTACAAGTACTAATTTAACTTTGGATAATTTATGAAGTTTATTTAATTTCTTTTGTTTTGATTAATGTAATTTCTTATTTTTTGTGTTGCTTAGTAGTAGTTGCTTAATTTAATACTCATACTTATTTTTAAATTTCACTTCAAACAGTTGCAATGACTTCGATATTCTTAGAATATTTCTAAAATTTATGTTAGGATGAAGCACCTACAATATATATACTATATATATACTTGTCATGGATGTGCATCATATTTGCAAACAAAATAGTAACTTTTCATTTACTGTTTAAATATTTTTTGACAAAAGTTTTTTAATTTCAAAGCAATTAGAAAATTTTTAAATGTTAAATTATTGAAAATTTTTACGTGCAACGCACGTGCATTTTTACTAGCATATATATATATATATATATATATATATATATATAATCTCAAATTTTGACTCTTTTTGCAACCTGACAATGTGACACATATTAATCCCGTGGAAGAGAGCATTCCCATAATATTAATTCAACTAATTTTAAAAGAAATGCTAGGCCCAGCCAGAGTCTTCTCTGTTGGATGTTGTCATGAATTCAACCCGGATTCATGATGACCCGTTTGGCGACCCGGATGACCCGAAATTTTGACCTGACTTAAGGCCCGACCCGTTTTGGGTATTTTACCCATTTTCTCTTTATTGTAACCCTAATATAAAAGAGATTTTTAAGGGTTTTGTTCGTAATAAAAAAGAGAGAAGGGGAGCCATTTTGGGGAGATTGGGAAGAGGGTTTTCTCTGAGGAGAGCTTTGTATAAAAATCTTCTGTTGAATATAGTGATTGATCTCTGTTGCCCGTGGACGTAGGCATATTGTCGAACCATGTAAATCTTGTGTCTCCATTTGGTTTGTTTTTTTCTCTGTTTCGCTTGTTTGATTTACTGTTTTTGGATTCGTTTCACCTTGGATTTGCACACTTTCGCACAACATTCTCCATAAGCAAGGTGGTGGCAAACCATCTCTCTATTATAGGACAACAACACCACATGTTGCACCCATTCTACGTCCTTGGAAAAAATAATTGCCTTATTGCGTGAGCTAGCACTTCTCTAATTTTAATTTATGTTGCATTTGTGTGGAGGGAAAACAGGTGTATGCTATGCAATTATTTGTAAAGCTATGTTTGTTTGCATGGAAAATAGATGGTGAAATTGATTTCCAAAGGAAAAAAATGTTTTTTTTTGGTGTTTGATGACTTGGAAAATATAGTTTTTCTAGAAAATTATTCTCTCCTATAAATGTTTTCAATCTTTTTTAGTAGGAAAAATTTTCTCTTAAAAAAGAGAGAAGTTATTTCCCATCTCTGGCAACTCGACGCTTGAGCTTGAGCTCAACGATCGACTCAATTTGTTCTTCTCCTTTCTAAACCCTAACCCCAAGAAATCTTGGTTTCCAACTCTATATCTGTTTCTCTGCACTTTGCTCGAAGCTTCAAAGGTCCTTCTCTAACTCTTCATCTTTCTAGTGATTTTAGGATTCCATTGATAGTTCGTTGCAATTATTCGGAATTTTTAGAAATTTGTAGTCATTTATTTGTAGATTTTAGCTTAAAATGGGTAAAATTCTTTTCTGGATGAATCCGAGCTCGACTTTGTATAGTTGAGGGTAATTTGTACTCAAATTCTCTCTCTCTCTCTCTCTCTTGATTACGATCTTGCAATTTTTTTTTTGTTACTTGAATTCACTTTCTTTCGCTATTTCTTTTTTAGGCTTAAGATCAGATTTCTCACTTTCTCATTAGGTTTTATCTTTGATACTTACTCTTGATATTATTATCATCTCTTTCTGTAGGAAGAACCAAGGTGAGCTGTAGTTTAGGTTCTTCTAACGATTCAACAGCAGTATAGTTGGATCCAAATCTCTTATGTCCGGGTATCATACTTTCCATTTTCTTGTCTATGGATTTTCAATAATTTTTATTGTTATTATTGTTTTTTTCTATTTTTATTGTTGTTTGATCTCTCCATTTTTGGTAAAAATGGAATACTGGATTTCTTTACATACTTGGCCTTGACTAGGTGTTTTTGTCGTAATGTTGGAATGCTGAATTTGTGATCTACATCCATGCTAGTATTTTAGCCGAATTTACTAATTTATATGTAGAGATTTATGGGAGGATTTATTTTATTTTTTGGAACTAACTTATGATGGGAAAGTGCCATCTTTCTACAAAATCTGGTTGTTAGTACTTAACAGTTTAATGAATCTTTGTTCCACACAAATTGGTTGTAGATTTGGACATATGGAAATTGGCTATTGTAGAAACTCAAAACTTGTTTTTCTTGAAACTAGTTCATATTGAATGAAAATATGAAAATTTTGCTTAAAACATATCAATTAATATTAATTGATGCTTAATAATATTTAATTGATGATTAACTATGTCTAAATATGTCTCTGTAAAGTTTTAACTAAAGTTATAAGTATTACATAATCAATGGTTAAGGTTGAAAGTAAAGAAAATTGTCAAAATAAGCGAAATTACCTCCATCATAAGAGGAGTATTTTTGTCATTTTCCTTTATCCAAATTTTATGAAAATTTTATGGTAGATTCTATATGACCAAAAGTAGTCATGGTTCAAATTTCAGGTTAATCCGATAAGAATTGAACTCTCTAAAATTATTCAAAGTTTAGTGACAAAACTGTAAATAGGGTGAATAGTAACTACGTGAATAGTATTTTTAGCAGTTCTAAAAACTTTTCAATTATGTTATTACCTATATAAGGACCTTAGCTCGTAGGGTTTAGGTATTCTATCATTTTAAAACTTATTAGAGAGAAAAAGAAAAGAAAAATATAGGGTTTCTCAAGAAGTTCTTATTATAGAAAAAGGGAGAGCTTGGAGATCTCATCCAAGGTCATTCTCAAGCGAGGGATCGTAAGAAAACGATCAAGGAAGGCACCACACACTTTTCTAACCTAATAATATGTATGCTATTATGATTTTAAGATCTGAGAATGATGATTTCATGTTTTTAAGTTATGTTGATGAAGATTTTGTATGATTTCAAGAAGAATTTGTATTAATGATCATGAATGGAATAAGTTATATACGATTTGATATGCTATTGATGTTGTGATGATGGATTAGAGATTATATTGAGGTTTGAGCATGATATTATGATTGTTTTAGGAACTCTCATGCACATATTTATTGAACTTGACGAATGAGATGATTTTTAGGGTTTGCACATGAATGTGATCATAAGGAAGAGACTATGGTTGAATGATGATTATATATGGAATTATATGATATTAACTATGATTCTATTCTATATACATAAACTATTCTTGTTTGACTTTCATGTAAATTATGTCTAATTATGCATGTATATAGATTTGTTAAATTTTAGATAGGGAATTCCTTAGAGAATGATCTCAAAGCCTAGAATTCACTAACCTTAGTTATATGGGTGATTTTGATGGAATTCTATCTTTTGATGTTAGAATCTAAGGGATAACCTAGATGGAAATTGACCATGACACTCAATCATATTTCGCACAGCATAATAAGTCTAAGCTCAAGTACAAGTCCATGCACAAGAACTTTCATGTTATGGGCATTGAAGAACTTTCATGTTACAGACATAATTAAATTATCTTACTAACATTGATACACATGATTTCATAAACTTTCAAGATTATGCACAAGTCTTACATGTCTACACAAGTCATGAATCTTATATGCAATGGATAATGTTATGTTTACATGTTTCCACACATGAACTGTAAGATATGTTTATTTATGATAAAATATGATCATGATTATAAGTTATAATATTTTTAGCTAGATTTTGTGTGCACTGAACTTTTGTTTGCTCAGTCATACTTTTATGTCAGTAGTTTCAAGAGGGTTCAATATTTGTGTTTCGGGACCTTGGATAGAAAAGAAGTACAAGGAAGATGTGATTATCTTGAGGAAGAGATCAATACGAACTACTATCCATACTATTGAGCTTTTAGTTAGTTATTTTATTTCAGTTGAAAAGAATGTCATAAGACAAGGTTAAAGATGTTGTTTTAATTTTAAATTCAGTATTTGAGATCATATGGGTGAACGGATTATTATTTTGTTAGTTGGTCAACAGTTGATTTATATTATTAGATTGAAGTTTTATTTGATATGGAAGATATTTAAAACTCATAGTTAGTTTGTCTTGCATGTTATACGGATAAAGATATGGAATGCAGTGTCACGGGTCCAAAGTTTCTATTTAGGCCCATATATGATTTTGGGCGTTACAACTATTTTAATGGCTCTTTATAACTTAATTTCTCACACACCCCTTTGTGACTTTGCTATTACTGTATTATTATTTAGTTGTGTTTATCATTTGCAACTCAATTTCTCTAATTAATGCTTTGCTTGGGACCCACTTATTGACATCACCCCTCCAAGGCCAAACCCTTCAGGACAGAGTTCTTGAAAGTTTGTTGGGGAGGTATGTGAAGTTCCTACATTTACTTATGGTAAAAGCAAGTTAGCAACTTATTCTTCAGTGGCTTGTCAGAGTCTCAGATTCAAGGCTCAGTTTTATTTGTTCTTGTTCTTCAACAAGGGTTCAAGCTCCATGGCCCCAAGGGCTTCATCCCAAGTCAAGATGTTGAAATGAGACTGTCAAATGATGGTAGTCTTTATTTCTGATTTTTGGTTCTTTTTGTATGTGATCAGCCATTCTACTTCAACTGGTCAACATCAACAACTTATCTTTGATGTTGTTTCTCCAACCTGGAATGACAAATTTAGAGAACTATTTATCTCCTATATCCTTGGATTAAGAAACCATAGAGAAGACTAAGTGGAATTATGTTAATCATAGTATGGGTGTCGCAAAACTGTAGATGATATCTTCATTTTTTAGAATTTAAAAAATGATAAAAGAACTATTTTTTTTCTTCTGTCAATGAAAAAATCATGATTTGTGTTTCTTTACCTATTTGCTACAAATGTTGGGGGTAGGGGATGGAGGTATATAGGGGCGGAGCCAGGAATTTTTCATTAGGGGGGCCAAAATACATGTATAAAAAAAAATTTTGATTTGACGGTATGGAATTTGGGGGTTCGGGGCATAGCCCCCGAGGAAAAAAAAAATTTTGGGGTAGTTTTATTATTTTGAGTTTTTTTTTCCCAGTAATGCCTTTGAGGTCGCCACGTGTCCCTATTAATACCCCTTAATTGTGGTTAAGATTCACCCACCTATCCTTGGTTATTAAAAAATATATCAAATTTCTTTTCGAACCCTAGTTTAAAATTCACCAACTCCTAAGGTTAAAATTATTTAAATATTTTTTTCTAAAAACCAAGGATAATTAGGTGAACCCTGAGATTGGGTGAATTTTAATCATAGTTAAGGGCTATCAATAGGACATGTGGCAACCTCAAGGGCATAAGGGGACTCTATTGGGGGCCCACAATATATATGACAAAAAAATTGGGGGGGAGGGGGGGGGGGGCAAGTATACTTAAAAAAAAAAAATTAATTGAGGGGCTCACTATTCATACTAAATCAATAAGGATTTCTAAAAATTTGGTAGGGGGGGGGGGGAGGTATAATCTCTCAATTAGGTCATCTTTTTAGTGGAGAGAGTTCTTTTCTTTTTGCTAATCACATCATCTTTTTTCTGCTAATTAGGTCACTGAATCTTGTTCAATGGAAGAAAAAGTACAGTTTTCTAATGAAACTTGTGGTAGGTATATGGCAACAGCTTGGTTTTTTTTTTTCTTTACTTCATAGCTCATGTCATGAGAGTTTGTATTTTTGTTTGTGCTCAACATGTTATTAGCACTCATGTCATTTCAGCTAGAATCATCAAGAACCTAACACAAGTTGCTCTCTTAGTGCTGGTCTCAGACCAATATGAATAGCTTAACATATACTATTTGTGGGCTCACCTTCCCTCCACTGAGAATAGCTCCAAAATGGAACACCGATGATTGTGTCCTATTTTATTTTAGAGAAAGGTGGGGTGGTGGTGATTTTGGGTTCCCCCATGATTCTCCCAATTCAAAGGTTAAAACTTAATCCGGACATGATCCAAAAAAAAAATCCGAAATTATTATCCAAAGAAAATCCAACTATCTAAATACAAAATATATTTTTGCATGATTTTCCGAGATTTTTTTTTACTCCAAACCAAATCGATAGAAAGGAAAACTTTTCTATGAAAATATTTCTATTGGAAAAGTTTTCTTTTCCATGCAAACAAACGGAAAGGAAAAAAGGGAAAGAAAATCACCAGTTAGCCATACAAAGACATTGAATATGGATTCTAAAAACTATGCCTCATTCTTCAAACATTTCTCCCACACAGATTCTAATTCTAATAAACATTTCAACACTTCAGGAGAAAGTATAGGTCTCATGCATTTCAACAGAGGCTTGAGAGTGTCTAAAAGTTTCTTTTGCTCATGGGAATATGACTATAGACTTCTGCTACCACCCAGGCATTCAGAAGTCCAACTAAAAAACGGAGATTTTTCCTAGGCAGTTATCTTGATTTTTGACAAGGGTGTTGATTATATGAAATGCCTCAACTTCATACCTGTGATGCAAAAATCTTTTCTTTATTTTTTTTTGAACGGTAAGTGCAAAATCTTCTTTAACATATTATAAGATGCATTGGCATTCCCAACTTGTTTTTGGGCAACTTGGGGTGTCCCCAACCCTTCAGATCAGGACTAATCCTTGAGGGTGTGATGAGAGCCCGCAACCCACCACACCACGAAAGTCTGGGAAAATCCTGTGCTGTTTCCCAACTTATGTCACTAGCAAGTGTAATTAACGTATGCAAAATACAGTACAAAGGTATGACTCATGTCAGGAATACCTTGCTCAAACCAAGTTTCACTCGACTAACCAAAGTAGTGTCTCCAATAGAAGCCACATTCCAAAAATAAGATTTTAATCCTTGCTAACTCCCAGATTAATTGGTCAACAATGATATCAGACAGAACTGTGGTTCAATTTTTACAGAAATTCTGGATACCAGAGGTAATGGAGTCAGAAGAGCAGGGGGGTTACTATTTATGAAGCAGCACCCAGGCTCGAGTGACGTTTGGAAAGAAAACTCAATCTAAAATGAACTATCTATTAACGGGATAGGAACACAAATGAATGACACAGACTAATCATAGAAATGTCAGAAAAACATAGTAAGATTGAAAGAAGAATGAGAAGATCATCACAAGCCCATCTGCTGAACTTGCTAATTAATTTATAAGGCATCAGTGGTGAAGTGAAATACATTAGAGCCTTGAACTTTAAGGAACAAACAAATACAATCAACCAGAACTTCAGTGACATGGAAAAGCATGATCTCTCTCCCTACCTTCTACTTTTCCGACAGCTCAAATTTACATTGCCAGAACTTGGCATGGTGTATGACAGACTAAAACAATAAGGTGTTCCAGTATAGTTCAGATTGTACAGTACTTACAGACTGCTATTATAGTACACCCATTATGCCCAGGTGAAAAACAGACGGGCTTGGCTATGTATTAATGGTAGTAACCATATAGACTAGATGTGGTTTTATTATTGTACATCTATAGATGGAACAAATGACAGGCAAACTTACCGTAAGGTTTTGCTCTTAAACTTCCTTTGAGCTTTTAAGTCCACGACAATCACAGTGATGTTGTCTTTGCTACCCTTTTTTATAGCAAGCTTTGAGAGGCACTCTGCCGCTGCTTGAGCTGCAGGATCAACTCCTTCACCCCTTTCCGCAGGAAGTGTAACACCATTCTTTTTGTGCCATAGAAGGATTCGCTTCCGGGCCACTTCACAAACCTCCTCATTTGTCATGACATCCCATAAACCATCGCTAGCTAGAATAAGGCATTCATCTTCTTTCGCTCGAGGAACAAACATTACTTCTGGATCTGGAATAATCCATGGTTTCAAATATCTGTCACCTGCGCCCCACCAAAATCAAAAACAAAAAAGCTCGAGAATGAATTTCTTCATGAAATAAGCAATAGTATATATTTAGATATCAAGTCCCAAGTAGTATAGACGTGAAGTGCCAGTGTGCGTATACTTATCCATTTCTATGCACAGCCTCTAAATCACCTGTTTATAAACTCATTTCAACAAGAAACAAATGTGAAAAATGACGAAATCTTCCAACCCATTGGTAATTGAACATGGTTAGAATTAACAAATAAGAAAAGGCCATTAGTCCCTGTGTATGTGTCCGCGCCCTGGGGGAGGGGATCTTGGTTGATGACATAAACCTAGTACATGTTTTAGTGTAATGTGAATATTTAAGTGTCACATACCAGTCCACAACCGTCTATGACATATGGGTCAGTGTGACAAGTCATTATCGTTAAAGTGAAAAAGGAATCGACATGATACATTATATGCTGTAAACAATAACATAGGCATATTTCAATTTTGTGCATGCATGACATTGAGGCTTTAGAAAACGCAGTTCAAGGAACTATGTCTTCAATATTCTGAGTAAATATTATGTAATAGACAAGTCCAGAAATTATGTATTCTAAAGCAAGAAGTTTCAAGGTTTCCTCAATCCTGTGGGGAAACTAACACACATGCTCACACTTGCAATGGTTTAATTGTCATTGGTTAAATCATTCACACCCCAAAAAGGATGAAAATTGCAGTACTCAAGTGAATGAAACACTCCTAATGTGTAAAAGGTGACTCTGAGTAAATAGTAAGTTGTGTATAATTTGTACGTCACATTACATTGTCTACAATTCACTAATTCAGTAATGTCATATATCCTTTCTATGTCACATATTACAGTGCATTCTATTTGAGTAATACAACAATGTATAATAGTTTTTCACAATGGTTTACAAGATACAACAATGTTCAGTATTTTATTCACATGGCATCCTAGTCAGACATTTGAGTCCCATCCTTGCACGCCACAAGCAATCCACCAACAGAGCCTCCACCTCAGAGGTAAGACAGGAAATTTCAGCTAGTCAACATTGACACTTTCACATGCTATAAAACCTTTGATTCGGCATGTGCCTAAGCGAACATGAAAATCAACAACTCTTGGTACTCACTCAAATAAGTTACTGCCATAATAAGCCCTGCCATTTTAGGAATTTGGAGAAAATAAAAAGACCACAGAAATTTTATAACCAATAATCAGAACTCCAGCTTGAGCCTCCCATGCGACCAAGGAATCAGGTCTATCACATACATATTAGCATCAATTAAACTCCCAATAACTCAGTAATGTAACAAGGAGAAGGGGAAAGAGATCAGCAGCATAAGGTGATATTTTTGGGCATCACGACACCCTTGCTCCAAATGCCACACACACTTCCGAACATTTTAATATTAGTAATTTACACTTGAACTTAATGATTTTAAGTACAAAAGTATCATGTTGTTGACAAGCAGAAGTTCTTGAAAGGGATATCAACCACGAAGTGCCCCAGTGAGGCCCGAAACATACTATATTGGAGACATGCAAATGGAAACAAGATAATGGTCAAGCTACACATACCAATGGACCTTGACATTGCAAGAACACCAAATACTCGGTGCCCATTCCACTGTATCACCTTGCCTCCAGATGCTTCAATCCGTGCATATTCGTCTTCTCTATTTGGCTGGGAGAAAAAAAAATACATAAATGGAGACTGGCTTCTCATAGAATGATGACCTCAATTATGAATTATTAAAGATGCAATCCTACAAACACATGCCTTACTTTATGATCAACTGACAATGGCATGGGCTCTTTCCCACGACAAAGGACTGCTCTTGAATCACCACAATTTGCAACTATGATGTGAGAAGAACAAACAGCAGCAACCACAGCAGTAGATCCAACTGTTTCTGGGGCGAAAGGTTCAAGACTAGCCTCAGAGGTGCAGGCATTGCCTTCACTACCGCCTGTGGTGACTCTTCCTCCAATCTCAGCATCAACCTTCAGAAAGCAAATGGTGAAAATTTTTTCCCACTGCTCCTGCCAATTATCCCTGATACTCCTATCACCCAAGCCTTCTTTTACGATTTCTATCTCCTCGGCCAAAGCTGAATGGAGACGATCACGACAGTAATTAGCAACCTGCACAAATAAAACCCACTTGCATAAACATGTTATATGTATGATTAAAAGGAGTCAGATAAAAGAATAAAAAAAATAAAAAAAAGATGCCTCATACCTGAGAGCCCCCATGGCCATCATAGACCCCAAAGAAATGAGCAGTTAAGTGACTTAAACTTTGGCTCATGCCATCCACTACATGGTCACCAAGTAGCATTTGAATCGGAATTTTCAAAAACTGAGGTACAGCTGCAATCGCGTCTTCCATTTCTGGTCTCCTTCCACAGATGGATGTGAATCCCCAAAGGGGTATACAATCCATTTCAAAAACACTCCGGCTGCCTGTTCTCACTATCCTCTCCTCACCGGGCAACTGAAGAACCACTGCAGATGATGCTTTTGGATCAGACCCATCACCAATCTCCCCCGCAAGGCCCACAGCCTGCTCAATATCTGGTTCCCCCAATTCAGTGTCCTTAGCAATAATTTGAACATCACCAATGCTTTTCTCAATTTCCACAGAACTTGGTGAGTTTATCTCACAAATAGCCTCCATAGCTAAGAATTCCTCACCACAGAAGCTACTAGTGTCACAAGTCACAGAAAGAGAACATGAGCTATCGGGAATTTGATCGCAACCCACCAATAAGAAATCATCTTCATCGCTTTCGTGAATAATTGCATCACTAATAATCCAACCCCTGTCATTTTCAGGTACCATCTCGAACGAAGTAGTTCCTTCTTCCATCTCTTCTTCAGGTGCAGACACAGTTACTATACCAGCTTGACTCTGTGAATTACTGCAACCTGAACCTTCATCTCCACTAGAAACAGACTCAGCAGTCAACTTAGTTCCAGAATTTGACAACAAGGTTGCTGTGTCAGTGATCAACTTGAGCCGTGTAATTTCCATGTGGGTTGAAATTGCCGACTTATCAGAGATCGAATTGCCTAACCTAAATGGCACTGCAACCGCCGCAGATATCTCCTCCATCCAAACCCTCAAAAATCACAGAACTTATCATTTTTCAACCACTTCATCTACTCCCATTTGGAATGAACTTGGGACGAGACTTGCAGTTTTCAACAGGCTGTATTCCATGGCCAAGAAACTCAACTACCAATGATTTTTCTAGAACAATCAACACAGAAAATGCTAACACCCCTCGAAGAGCAAAATTAAAGGGACCCTATTACAGGTAAGAAATGGGCTAAGCAGCAGTGCACTGGAAATGGGTAATCAGATCTGGTGAGGAACAATGGATCCAGACATCCATTTATGGAAATTCCAAACCTGGGTAGATGGGCTAGATCCATCTACACCTTGTCAAATTCTTCCCCCCTGGACTCTTCTCTAGTCTCTATCTAGCCCCATCAACTAGAGTAAGAGAAACAGCTTAAGAAACCCGTGAAATCACTCCCATAAAACCCTTAACCCAGAATACAATAAGGAAGAAAATCAAAGAGAATTAAATACAATCTCTGTTATCTCCAAGCACAATAAAGAGAAAGGCAAAAAGGGGGTCATGAGAAAGAACCTAGGAAAGGAAAACTCTCAATAATCACAAGGAAGCTCTAAAAAGATGAATCCCTTTTTTCACACAAAACTTGGGGTTACCTGGATCTGAGGCAAGCTATCTCAGCCTCATGAAATTTGGGTCTCACAACAAAATTATCTCAATTAATGAAAAGTGGAAAGGGAAAAGCAGTACACTATTTTTCTTTGCTGTTTTCCACTCATGAGTCTTCCCCTCTATCTCTCTCTCTCTTTCTCTCTCCTTACCAGTTTTTTGTTTTTTAGGTAAGATCTTACCAGTTGAAAGAACTGCAAATATCATCACCAATGCCCCTTTCTTGATTTTCTTTTTTCTCTTTTTCAGCATGGAGGCTTGAAACAACATGAAACAACGAGGGAGGGAGAGAGCAGAGAAAGAGATGAAGAAAAAACAAAGAGAAAGGAATAGAGAAATGGACAGGTGTCCTTTTTTTTTAACTCTCAGTAATTATTATTTTATAAACAACATCTATGTAAGGACTCGAAATCTTCTCCGGTTTTGCAAAAAAAAACCGGTTTTGCAAAAAAAACCGGTTTTGCCAAAACCGGTTACGGTCCATGAGGTGGCCTCGTGTCCCTTTTACAAACTTTAACTATGGTTAAGGCTCACTCACCCATAGGATTCACCCACCTATCTATAGTTTTTAGAAAAAAATATTTAAAAAATTTAACCCTAGGAAGTATCTCCTTTAGACCTTGTTTGGATTCTTTAAATTTTGGGTCTACTTGTCTATACATCTATTACGAGGTCTACTTCTTCTTTATGATTTTAGGTTTTCATAGTTTTAAATTACCAAAAAAAAACGTTAGAACACCATACTGCGTTTTGGGGAAGAATGATTCAACACCCTATTTCTTTACTTTGTTTTAATAGTGGTGAAGGTCTCATAGAGCTCTTCCCTGTCTGTCGTTGAAAAGAAGCAATGCTTAAGCCAACAATGTTAGGATGATCCAACATTTGCATAATTTGTGATTCCAATTTTTTTTATCTTTTCCATATTTTTACTTACTTTCTTACAAACCAAACATTTCGTATAAAAAAAACTTCCAAAGTGAAGAAAGGGATCTCGAGTGTCAAAGGTTGTATGAAATTAATTTATTTAAGGAAACTGGACATCTCCATGAATTACCAGTTGAAATTTTTATGGAGTAGTCATAGACCTTGCACATGATGGCTCAATATTGGCAATAGTCTTGTCTTCCTCATCTGAAAGCAAATTTATGTTGTATGGATGTAAACTATAAGTAGAGGTTTATGTGCTTCTAGTAGTTGTCTTTCTGATTACCAAACAAAAGTATACTAGTTGTCTAGCTTGACAGTATTTGATGCTACCATCAAACAGGAGGTACTCCATGAGTGTTGCACAGTAGTTTTGGAGCAAAACATGCTTATATTGATTCTAGTCTTTCAACAAACAAGAAAATGCTCCTCACTCTGTAACCCTACTTCGTAACCTCGAATTTCAGAACCTCTTTCGACGAACCGCAACTCCTGCGAATGTGATTTTGGCAAACGTTATTCCAGCGAACTTCATCCAGCATTGAGGTTAGGGAATTTTGTTTATGGTAAACCCCATTTACTTTATTGTAAGTTAAAAGGATTAGTATATAAATTAATGTCATCTCTCATATGGTTCTCTGAAAATTTTCAGTCTCTAAATTCTTTTTGCATATTTGCAGAGATTAAAATCTGTATAGATAAAATAAAAGGAGAGCAAAATCAAGCTTAGAAAATGGTGGTTAGGCTTCGATTATCGAGGTTTGGATGCAAAAACAGGTCATTCTACAAAGTTATGGCTTCTCATAGCAGATCTCCAGGAGATGAGAAGCATTTGGAAATCTTAGGTTACTACAATCCATTACCAGGTAATTTCCCTTACTATTTTAAATGTTTGAAATTGAGTTCCTTTTAGTTTGTCATTGTATGATTTTTGCTGATTTTAAACGTGGGGATTTGTTCAATTAATATTTCATAACCATTTTCTATTTAAAAAATTGTGATTTGTTTGTTATTTTCTTTTGTTTCATTTCTTTGACTTTCCGGTAGTTTTTATTTTCTCTTGTAATATCTCAAGATTTTTCAGTATCTATTTTTTCTTCTTAACTTGGATCTTTACAGGACAGGATGGTGGTAAGAGAATGGGTTTGAATCTTGAGAGAATGAAGTAAGTGATTGTTTTATTTCCAGTGTTGTCTAAAATTGCGCTCTTGAATTCTTTCAGTTAAATTTTGTGCGCTGATAAATTAGTTTGATTACAAGTTGTAAAGGAATAAAGCCATATTCATTTGTTAGTTTATATTTAAACATTGTTTTTCATTTCTTAATTTAACAAGACTATTATCAACTTATTGTTTTTTTACTATTATCAACTATTACTTGGTAGACTGAGGAAAGAACACCCATTGGTGATCATCTTTTTTTAGTTTAATTTCAAGGGCAGATACATTGGTCACTTTTCTTTGGCTCAGGATCCTCTCGAGTTCAAACCGGGGAGACTCTCTCTGATTTGAACCCCTAGAGCTCGCCACGTGTCTCCTTTGACACCCCTTAACCATGGGTAAGGTTCACCCACTCATCCTTGGTTTTTTATTTATATATTAATTATTTTTTTAATTAAAAAACTGTTTTTAGATTTTTTTTAATATTAAAAACAGTTTTTAATTTTAAAAAAAGAATTAATATTTTTTTAAAAAAATCAACATGGATGGTTGAACCCTAGGGGTGGGTGAACCTTACCCATGGTTAAGGGGTGTCAAAGGAGACACGTGGTGACCTCTAGGGGTTCAAACCGGATAGAGTCTCCCCGGTTTGAAATCAAGAGGATCCTGAGCCCTTTCCTTTACATGATAAGCTTGAGTAAAAAGTGGGAACAAAAGTTGGGAAAAAATGATTACAACAGAGAGCAAAGACTAGAAAGGACAATGACAACGGTCGAAACCTCCCCCATGGGTATGACAAGAACTTAAAAGTACTGGTGGAGAAGTATACAATATACACATAGTAATAAAGTTCTTTGATTTTAAATCATGAATAATTCAATTCTTTTTCATCAAACAGTTAATTGACTTAGTATTCACAACTTTATTGAATAAAAACAAGATTTTTTGAAAGAGTCTCGAATTTTGCAAATGAACATGAATTATTCCCAACTCATTTGAAAAAAATCCCGAATAAATATCTAAAATATAAAATATATATTTTTATAATTAGAAATCTTTTTTTTTTTCATATCTAACTTGGCTTTTCCCCCGAATGTTCTGAACTTAGCTGATTTTTTTTTTGTCGAATTAAGGGCGGAACATGTGTCTTGGGCATCTTAACCTATCCAGTAAGGTGTTCAATGTAATGCTAGCATCTAGGCACTGGACAATTGTTTTGATGACCCAGTCAACACCCAAGATGCCTTTGATGACACTGTAATTTTTGTCAAAAAGCACTCATATCAGAAAACTACTTAAATATCCCCCCAAACATAGGTTAAAAAAAAAAAAGATTTATATCAAGGTGAGTGGAATTTTCCACCTTTTGTGGTGAGCACTTGAGAAAGTCAAATCGCTTGGGCGTTGCTTGGAAATTTAGATGGGTGCTTACCGATCAGAAAACGGTTTAGATGGTTGCTTTTCCAAATAGCCTAGATACCTAGAGTTTGGATGGTTGCTTTTCCAAATAGCCTAGATACCTGGTTGCCTACTTTTTTGTTTGTGCCTTGGCGATCAACAAACCACCTTTAACCACACTACATCTTAGGTTTAGTTATTTTGATAGCTATGAAATCCAAACTAGTCTGGCTTAATTTTTTTTATTGGTAAATAAGATATATATAAACTACACAAAAAGGTACATGTATTAACAGATCAAAAGTTTCAAAGAATATAGGCTAAGGAGACAATCCGAATAAATGAAGCATCCCTTATGACAGTACTATATGACTATGACAAGGATAGTAAAGTATAAAGCCCTCCTGACTCCCCAAAATCCCTCCTGATGGAGCACTAATCAATCAAAAGCTAATGAATTCCGGAGCAAACATGCTCCATATTAAAGATAATGCCTATGAAAACTCTCGTGTTCCTCTCATTCCAAAAAACAACTTGCCAGTCCTCAGTAAAAAAAGTCAAACTGTCCGAACAATAGAAGTTCGAGAATCCAACTTAAACTAGAAGTCAACATGATAAAAAGTCTCAAAAGGAATCAAGAAAAATCTATATGATCCCGAAACAAGAGAGGAACTGACTCCATATGACGAACATGAAGGGATAGTTTAAGAGTAAGTGATTCACCAATTCATCCGCCTCCAAGCACTTAAAACAATAGTTAGCCATCTTTCACCATCTATTCTTTAAATGGTCACATGTGAGAATCTTGTTCAAAGATGCCGTCCAAAGGAAGAATGATATCTTAACAGAACACCCGGATTTCATATATTCCGGTAGGAAAAAGACATACTAGGTCCGAGTGTTTGACTCGCAAAGACTATAATAAATAAATCATAAGACAAGGACGGGGGGTGATCGAGCTTAATCGATTAATAGATAAAGGAAATCATCTACGTCCCAATAGTTAAGCCTACGTCTAAACATTGGGATCCACACAACTGTATGGGCCCTCCACTCAAAAATTGATGTATTTAGGTAAGGAGAATAAGTCCCCAAAATCTTACCTAAGGCTGACAGATCACAACAAAGATCCTCCCAAAATTTAATATTAGATCCATTGCCACCCTAAATCTGATGTTTAGAAAAGCCGTCTTTGACATTCATGATTTCTTTCCACAATCCGACTTTATAGGATCATTTGACTACATTTGTCTCCATGCAGATTTATCACTATATTTTATGGCAATTACCTTCCTTCATAAACTCTCCATTTCCTCCTTAAAACACCACAATCATTTTTCCAACAAGGTCTCATTAACCTCCACAAAAGGTTTCACATTAACTATGTTAGACATGATGCCAAGAAAAGTCATTTAGATTGTTAGAACCTTATTAATTTGATTAATAAATGTTTCTTCTTAATCTATTGTGTATTCATTATGGGTAATTGACCATGATCATGAGATGATCTATACGATATGAGATATCTATAAAGGTCCATAGGATATATTGTAGGAAAGTTATGTGATTAGATTATCACAGGTAGATATAACTTTTCGATTCCTTATACCTTATATAGTCACAGTTGTGGGTGAAGCTGGACACTTCACTTATATGGCTGCCAGAATGCTAAGATGTTCTCAATAGTTGAGATGTAATTCTATCTCGAACTATTGTAGTGGAGACTACACATCAGCATATGTGTGCTTAAATGTACACTGACTGATTGCATTCAATGAGAGACCTCTTGCATAAACATACTATCAGATAGTTGGTCTCTCATTCACATTGAACGGTTTCGATGATCCTTAGATCTGATGAGTTCATCTATGACTGGGCAGTGATCTGACTGTTTTGATTCCATCAACGTATTTTATAACTTAGGGAATACAATATAGTGACAGTTGGATAGTCAGAAAGTTGTTCAAGTCATGATGAATTTCAAACAAAAAATTCATGCTCATTAATTTGAGAGATTATCCAAGTTCCGGGTAAGACAGTTGATTAAGTTCAAATCCTGCGCAGGTGATTTTGAAAACAAAATAAGTTTTGAAATGTACTTTTATTAAAATGTATTATACTTATAAAATGATTTTTTCAAAATGTTTTTCATGAGAAATTGTTTCTCATGGCTTAATCATAAGTCTTAGAAACCCGGATGATTTGTAATGGGCTATGGGTTAGATAGTATGTCAATCTCGAAGACCCATTAGGGATAATGTATTTGGAAGGATAAATCGAATTTAAAAGTTCATGTGGCGGGATCCATAATGGTTAATATTCATACGCTGGGATTCAATTGCAACATGGATATCTCACGTCACTTGCAATTCCGATGTAATTCTCATTTAGGGTCAATGGGATAACATTGAATAAGCCAGAGTAAGAATGTCCCAGAGCAATCTGTGGAGGTGCTCACATAAGAAATATAAGCTCAATAATTGATTAAAAGTTAATCAATTATTTTAAGTAATTAAAAGTTAATCATTTAATTAAATAGATTAATAGTTAATCTATTATTTAAATTAATTGTTAATTTAAACTAAGAGATTATTTTAGTAATTATTTGATTAACATAATTAAAAGGTAAATGGGTTTGACCGATATCCATAAACCCATTAAAATTGACCTTTAATATGAGCCAAAGCCCATAGGTTTAAACCCAAGGGTGGGGCGCCCACTTGAGGAATCCTAATTGGATTAGGATTTGTTTCATTGAATAATTATTGAAAGATAATTCCTTTTATTATGGAATTAAAATCCAAGTGTTGGATTACAATTAGGATTAAGATATTATTGTAATTAGATTACAATAAGGAGTTTTAACTCCTCAAATCCCACGCTCCATAGAAGCTCACTCCCCCCCTTGTGGATTCCTAGTTTGACTAGGTTTCTTACTTTGGTGTAGAATGTTGACTTATCCCTTTTAATTAAGGAATCCTCTTAAAATAGGGACTTTTTAATTAATAGAATTACTATAACTAAAGTGGTTATAGATTAAGTTCGAGTTTATTTAATTAATAATAAGAGTTATTGTTAATTAATAAATCCTACTAGATAAGATCAAGTTAGAGTACGATTAGGATTTGGATAAGATCCTAGTCTATAAATACCCCAACATCCTAAACCATTAAGTAGAATTCTCCAGAATTTTTTCTCTCATCTCCTCTCTCTCTCCAAACTGTGAGCCCCAGAGGAGACCCCTAGGGATTTTCGTGAGCTATATTGGTGGTCCTAGTTGGATTTTGCAAATCTAGGATTTTGAACCTTAGTATTATTGGTGATAGAAGGTCTACACCATTGATCCATCTTCTTTCTCTTGTTTCTATAATTCTAAAAAAGATTCTAAAGCTTCGCGGGGATAGCGAAGAATAAGGATCGAGCTTCTAGTATTTTTTCAGAGAAATCTCTACAAAGAGTTCTAAAGGTTCGAGTGGATTAAGCTTCACCGGTGAAAAACATTCACCAATGTGATATAACTAAAACTCTTAGATAATTTTGATGCTTTTTATGGTGTTAAGATCTAGGGGATCCAATTTCCGCATAAATTTTTATCCGGATCCCCCTTTAAACTATGTTTGCCTTTAGGTGGAAGGAAACGGAATTCCAATTTACTAAATGATATTTTTTGGAATCTATCCTTTTATTTTCAAGAAAGTCTGGCTGCATCTTCTCCAATTTACCAGCAATGGAGTCCAGAATGGTGAGTAGCGACATAAAGGAGGTGGGATGGCTGCTTCGAGTGCTCTTCAGAAGTGTTAATCCTCAACCATTTGAAAGATACAAAGATTTCCACCCCCAATCTCTTTGAAAAGCGCTCTGCGATCGGATCCCAAATTGATTTGGATTTGTGATTAGCCCCAAGTGACATGCCCAAGTAAAAAAGAAGGCAGGGATCCCGCCTTGCACCCCAAGCAGGAGGCGAGTTCCTTCGAGTTTAGAACCTTCCCCACCCCAAATAGTTAAGTTTTTCCAAAGTTAATATTTAGCCCTAAGACCGCTTTAAAGCATCGGAAAAGATACCAAAGGCATACCAATTGTCTACTTAAAGCATCACAGAGGATAAGTATATCATCAACAAATTGAAGGTAAATTATTACGAGCCCTACCTCCAAGGGAAAGGCCTTCAAGAACTGACTCATCCGCCCTAGTGCAACTCACGAGGGGTCCTAAATATCCGATAGGACTCTCATTATTCAGGATGGAGAAAGATATCATGGAGAAATAGATTTTCATCCATCTTCTCCACCTAAGTCTAAAGTCCATCCTCCCTATTACATATTCTAGAAAGCTCCAATTAACTTGATCGTAGGTAGGGTTGATATCGAGCCGAGCCAAGCTAAGTCGAGTAGTGGGGTGTTCAGGCTCAGCTTGGTACACTCATGACTCCACAGCTGTTCAAGCTCGGCTCGAACTCGACTCAAGCTCCTCAACCCATGTTCAAGCTCGGCTCGACTCAAGTATTATTATATATTATATTTATATAAAGTCTTCAAATTTGCTTTGGCTAGGCTTGATCTTGGCTCAAGCTCACAACAGCTGTTTTTGGCTTTTAACAAGCGAAGGCTATCAAGCCCTCTCATTACCTTTTTCTTATAGCCAACCCTTCACCCAAGCATTGCTTGTGTTTTCCACGTGGGACTAAAAGTCCACAAAGGAACCACAAGCCAAGCCTCACATCATACCTTACGTAACCTTAGTACAAGATTAGCTTTTCCTTGCGTTTCCAAAGGGATCTTAGTCCCACATCGGAAACGCAAGGAAACCTTGGAAAAAAATTTGGCCATTGATAAGAAGTTAGCTTCTTAATTTTTAATAATGTCTCAGGTTAACCTCTTATATATTAAAGTTGAGCTTTTAATGAGCCGAGTAGGGGTGTGGTCAAGCTCGGCTCGTTAACTAATCGAACTCAAAAAATATGTTCAAGCTCGACTCGTTTACTAAATAAATGAACAAACTCGAGCTTTTAACGTGAGCTTGAGCTGTTCATGAGCACAATGGTTCGATAACCACCCATAATCGCAGGCCATCATTATGTTAACCTTACATAAAATACTTGGAGACTCACTCCTAACTTTTTCATTAGAAATTCTAGCACTCCTCTTTTTTCATCCACACATATATTGGTAATTAAGGTTTTGTTCAAAATCTAACTCTCACCCATAAATGCACCTTGAGAAGGGGAAATGATAGAAGTCATGAGGACCAACTTAAGGCATGATGCCAAAAGTTTGGCCAGGATCTTATACACACTCCCAACTAGACTAATTGGGCAATTTTTTTTAAAGTTAATTAATGTCTCCTTCCGATTTAGGTATCAAGGCAATTCTCAGATCATATTAAAAACATCAGCACCCATGATATCCCACCAACTCTTGTAAATTCAATCAAGAAACCATCGGGCTCAAAGACTTATCCCCTGCCGTTCCTCGATCTATTCATCTCTAGAATTTTCTCGTCATCAAAAGGCCTTTCCAAGCTCTCTCTCTCTCTACTCATTTGATATCCTACCAAATAAATTGCATCCACCTTTGGCCTAAAACCCTTCTTTTCCTCATGTCATAGTTACCAGAGTGAAAAGCAAAAATAAGAAGCAAAAGCTAGAAGTGAGGCTAAAAGTAATTCTCAGGAAATGAGAAGAATGAAATGAGATATAGCCATCTCATTCCCATTATATTAGTATGGGCACCATACCTTAGATTTTAAGTTACATGAGATATTTGTGGAATCAATACCCTAGCTTGTAGATTCAGGTGTATCCCATCACTTTCCATATACATAACCCTGTTTGAATACTTATAAGCAAGCAACCTATCTTGTACATAGCTTCCCTGCAACTATGCCTCAACAGCCCATTGTAGTAGTCTATTGAGGCTTCCATGATCTTTCTGTCCCTCTCCTTCCATTATCGTTTACTTTCAGTTTGGAGATAAAGTTGATTTTCATATGATGATTGACAACCATATGAAAGAAACAAGTATTCAAGTCATCTCCTTGATCCATATAACTGGTAATCTTCGAATTTCAAGAGATTTTGAAAGTCCACTTCTAGTCTCTCTTCTCCTAGCATAGATGCCTCTGAGAGCGGGCCCAACTCTTCCTTCACATCAATCTCACCCAATATCCTCTTTGTTCTCATTTACTATGTCGAATACCTTGTTCCATGATTTAAGTCTCAATCTCAACGCTTTCGATTTAAGACCAAAGATGTGCTTGCAGAACCCCCAAAACTTGGACTATTTCAGGAGTCCTGACCACTTCCACCATCTTCTTGAACTGGTCAACCCGAGAATTGACACTTTTTCATATCAGTCCACTATTGACTGACCCCAAGAGTAGACAAAAATGGCGAACCTAGTGACCAAAACAATTATACAAGTGAATTGAAATGTTTATTTCTGACAATTATTTCATGCTCTAGTTCTTATAAAGTTTTCTTTTGAAAAAATTAACAAAACACTAATAAATTATTTGTAATAATTAGTGTTTAGAAGGAGTGTGAAGCTTATGGGTCAAAACTTGCCTCGGGACGAGGCTTAAGGAAAATGCCTCGAGGCTCAACCTTGTGGCTTAAATCTCCTATGGCATAAATCTCAAATATGAGATGAGGCGAGTACCTCACGTGTTGTCTCACTTTATGCTTGGGGCATATGTCTCATGCATTAACCAAAAAACGGATTCTAGCAACATAACTTAAGAATTTAGAATTTTTTTTTTCTTTTTCCTCTCTTCAAAACTTCTTTGCAACTCTTTGTTGAAATCCAAAATCCGGTACACCCCTTAACCATGGGTAAGGTTCACTCACCCCTAGGGTTCACCCACTCATCCTTGGTTTTTTTTTATATATATTAATGATTATTTTTTAAATTAAAAAAAAAAAAAAACTGTTTTTAGAGTTTTTTTAATATTTCAAACAGTTTTTAATTTAAAAAAAAAACCAAGGATGGATGGGTGAACCCTAGAGGTGGGCGGACCTTACCCATGGTTAAGGGGTGTCAAAGGAGACACGTGGCAACCTCTAGGGGTTCAAACCGGAAAGAGTCTCCCCGGTTTGAACTCGAGAGGATCCTGAGCCAGAAATATATTATGTGCGTCAGGCTGGGTTCAACAATCAGCACCCCAACATGGGTATGTGTGCATTCTTAAAATTTTGGCAGTCTGGAGATGGGTTGATACCACCCTTGACCCAACGCTCCTAGTTCTTGAAGCCTCTTATTTGGAGCTTGCATGACTGTCTCACAACTCTTGCAATAAATGCAATTTGGTTCGTAGAGAATTTGGTATAGTTTGCATATATTATATAGGCCTTTCCCTGAACTGCAAAGGCCTTTCACCTTTTCAAGATCTATCATAAATCAAGATTAATCTACCTAACCATAAAGCCATATTATGATTTTTGAGTAATGCTCCGTTCGTTTTGATATAAAATAGGGGAAAATAAATGAAATTCATAGAAAATGTGAATTGTCCTATAGAAAATACATACAAAAAATGACGTTTTCCGTGGAATTATTTTGTTTTCCTCTATTTTACATCAAAACAAACGGAGCATAAGATGTAACGTATCCACTTCTGAACTGTTGGAGAAATGGTTTCGGAAATCACATAAATACAGTAAGCAAATCTGAGGCATAAGCTATGCTTTCTTTAAACTGTATTCGCCCCCACAACAAAGACAGCAAATGGGTACAACGAACCAGTTTCAGGAAACAATGAACACTGCTTTGGATGTTGCTTAACAGAATTAGTTTGTTGTACTAAGTCTGTTCAAGAACACAGAATTTGCTCAAAGAAAATGAGTAAAAAACGAAATGGTTTGTGAATAAAAAAGACTCTTATTTTAAGAATAAAGACATCTTTTCGAAAAGGCACAAAGGTTTGAAAATGCCGAACAATCATAAATTGTTCAACAGACAAAAACTAATCCAACAATCAAAAAACAGTTATAGTTTAAATTTAAAACAGTTTTGATTTTAATTAAAAATATTTAAACAAAAGGTATTAAAAAATAATCATTTGAATCTTATAACCCAACCCGGCACGCGCGTGTGTGGTTTGGCATAATAGTTTGATGTTTAGCATAGTGGGTATGGGTAATAAATTTCAATGCCCCTTAAAAGCCCAAGCCTTCTTTCAACACTATCTTATATATACTTGTCAAAGAATTGGTAGTTTTCCAATGTAGGACTAAACTTTTGCTTTGAAAAACAACTTTCAAAAACACACTTTGTTTTCAAAACAAAAACTCATGGTTTTATTTTTTCTTTAAAATATCCAACATGAACTGTAAAGTCCTTTCCCCACTAGAATTTGGTGCAGGTTGCATCACCTCTTCAAAATCTATCATATATCAAGATTCTACCAATCTATAAAGCCATATTATGAGTAAGATTTAACTCATACTTGCCAAGAAACCAGTTTCCCTTTACGAATACCCAGGTTCCTTCTTTGATCATCGTCTCACATCCATTAGTAAGCCTAACAACTGTGATGGAACCACGGAATATTGAACTTCGATGTCCTACAGTTATGCTAGCTATACGAAAACACCTTCAACCTTCTGTTTTTTTTTTTTGGCGATCACCTTCAACCTATTTGATCAATGGAAATATTAAGTTTTGGCATAATGTTTTTTCAGATTATCTATAACAGCAGTACAGCATCCAAGTGTCGGATCATTACAAATTCTAGATACTCCCTCTTAAGGTTCTCAAGATCATTGTTTAGGGAAGAGACCCCACTTTTGTACAGAACCCATGAAGTGCGAACTCAGTAAGTGGTCTCAGTTGGTAACAATTGGTTCCCTGTCTTGTGTAACAATGTTACAAATCTTGTTCTCGGGTTTTTAGCAGTCAAAGTTTTTTTCGGGAGATTTTCAAATCTTAATTTTTTTTTTTTAGGTACTTCTCGCCTAAATTTCGGTAATGATTAAAAATATATATTAAAACTACATAAAATGGTAATAAGTATCACCAAGTTATAAATTCATAAAACCAATAATACTGTATATTTCTCACGATATTTTTAAAATCTTAGCCAAACATTATAGAATAGTGAACTTCGGGAGATTTGTAACAATGCCACCATCGGAAGCAAGAACATTTATATGTTCCATTTGATCGTAAAGAAAGATTTCTGTAGGGGTATAGGTCTAAATATGGATGTTCAATGTTTTTCTATGTACTTTGCTTTTGTATGGTTTGGATGCTTTTCAATCTACTTTTTGCTCCTACGTGATTTACTTCTTGTAATTAAATGGACATCTAATCCATATGTTGTTCTATCTTGTTACATGTAGATGGATTGTCTTCTTTGGTTGATTTTATTTTGCTATTGCCCCCATTGTTTGTCTTCCTGCAGGTACCGGCCATCAGTGGGTGCCCAGCCCTCAGAACCTGTCCAGCGCATTCTGTTCAGAGCTGGGCTTCTACCTCCTCCTCCAATGCTTACAATGGGCCAAAAAGGTGGGCCTCGTGACACTCGTCCAATTAATCCTTTGTCCGGGCCATTTTTGACTTCCAAGAAGCCGGATAAAGCTTCTGTAGGGCCGAGACCACCGCGACCATGCTCTAAGAATATGAGATTTCAGATGGGGCCTACCATGTGAAATCCAATGCTCTTAGAGCATGGTCTCGGTAGTCTCAGCCCTAATGGGGTCGCAGTAGTAAAGTCCCAAGAAGCCTGCTGGTGCTGACCAACCAAAGGGCACTGAAGGTGATGAAAATGATGCTGATAACACAACGAGCCAATGAAGGTTTCCATAACTACAGATCCTCCCGTTTGTGTATTGTTCTCGGGATGCATTGGCCTTCAACATCCTCAGATTATTGGAAGAGTGGTTTCTCTTGAGAAGTTTCGGGGTTTGAACGAAATTTTAGCTCTAAAATGATAAAAACTCTTGAGAAGAGAGAGCTTGGCAGCTTGGGTACTGAATCCCTTCGATAAGTTTAAACTCTGATGATTTTTCCCTGACTGACTCCCGCTGTTGTTCATTGACTATGTAGAACTCATAATGTGCACCCCATCTTGAAGACTCCAATCAATTGGATTCACACAAAATTCATATTTCATACAAAGTTCATAAAACCTGAAGCGGTAACATGGGGCCTGATTATTAATTGGATTCAAACCCTTGGATACAAGCCCTAGGTAGGGTCAGTTAATCAGTTATCAAATGCAATACATGATCCTGGATCAATGAGCTTTAGTTCGAAATTAAAGAAAGCCAAGACTTTCCTTGGGAAAATTTGAGGATTAGCAGGAGGTATGGTACTAATTTGGAGATGGAACATACACTCTTAGAGGTGCAAGGAATTTGAGGAGCGACTCGGACAGTGCAAATGCATCACCAGCGCGAGCAATAGCATCTCACGCCAATCCTCCCCAAGAATTTGGGGCGAAATCTAAAAAGGCAATTTAGTGATTGATATTGTTCATGTAATTAAGAATGAAATCGATCAAGAAAATTAAAGATTAGATAGATACCTACAGACTATCTTAAGTTGAACTAAACACCAACAAAAAAATATATTGAACTAAACTACATTTTGTCAAATAAAGATGAAGATAACAAAGCAGTACATATCTTAAGTTGGAACAGCTTTAACTACAGGTCAGTTGACTCAATTCTCACCATTTTGGCAGTAATTTGCATATACAGCATTGCTTACAACACCATACTGATCTAATTCGTAATCTCGAACTTTAAGTGTAACCCACTCGTTCTGAAAAGTAGGAAAAGGAAGGGGATTTACAACTAGTTGTATCAATTGTTGGAGTTACATATAATAATCTCAAAATAAATTTATATTAAAAAAAAAAAAAAGCTAAACCCAAGTGGCATACAAATATAATCCATGAATTAATCCATAATTCTATTATCAAACACATTGAATTATGATAATAACCTAATTCGATGGAGGCTCTGTGATCATAAACTTCTTAAGTTCATCCCCCAAATAAAATGAAAACATAGACACGAAAAAATCAATTAAAATGCTGAAAGCCACCTGAAACCTTGAATTCATTCACAAAAAAAAAATTGTAGGAAATATGAACTTTGTGTGATTCCATTACCCCGGCCCGGCCCGGCCCGACCCGCTAACACCCTTACTTACTAAGTTGGCAAAATCATTGGGTGTCGTAACTGGTAACTACAACCCACAACCCGGAGTAGTCAAAATTGTCATGAACTGATTAACCATCACGCTTGCCTATCCCAAAAATAAAAATAAAAATTATACACTGTAGTTTTAAGTTTCTTCGCGGATTTTCCTCAAGTGGTATTAAATAAGATTCCTGACTGGATAACAACCTCTACCAGTTCTAAGGCTTGATGATGGACCCCTGTACTTGGATCATTGAACTTGCCCATATTAGTTGTATTTGTATTTCCAACTTCCAATTTTCAGGTGGTGCAGAGTCTGGCCCTAAAATCCATATGGGGAATATGACATATCCATTTAGTTATGGTGGAGCCCATGGTTCTCTCCTTTTGCAGGCATGCTCAAGGGACAGGAAAAAAATGGTCAAAGGGGAGTCAAAGAAAAAGAGGAATACAAAAGTTGCTTGAATGTTCATAGGCTCTTATCATTTGAGAAGTTGGAAAAGCCACCATTGCCCATCCTCTTCTGGGCATATTATGGCCCATTCAAGCTGTCCTCTCTACCCCAAATCTATGGATGCAGTGCATCTGCCTTCATCCCTTTTAGCCCCTAAATTCTCTATTAACCTCCTCTGGTCAATCATTCACTATATGAATTGGCAACATCCCAAGATCTATCTGCCCATCCATCCATTTGTAGGACCCATGATTAATTGATTGACATCCATGTTGATCCTACAAATGGGGTTTTCTAGATGTTGTTTCCAATAATTTGGTTGTCATTGACCCACCTTGAGCGCTTTATCGAACATGGTAACTAAATTTGGGTTGTTGTACATAAAAAATATATAAGAATTATAAGTGCATATATAGCTTATACCTTCTATTTTTCCTTTTGGTGCCCACACTGGGTATCATTCATATTATTTACTCACATTAGTTATTAAGGTTAGTGAGTGAGTGGGGTTAGTAGACCATCTTGTTAGGTCACTCAATTGGAAGTTCACCTCTATATGAGAAATGACCCAGGAAATTTTTCTAATGAAGGCATGCCTTTACCATCCTAGCTAATCCTAGCTAGAGGGGCAGGTAGATTAGTTGTAAAGGGATTGAATTTGAAGCAAATAATGGTATATCTAAATTCGTATAAGATTGGGTATTTGATTATCCGAATTCAATTAAATATATAATGGATAGTAAAAAAAGGGCTTCGTATTCGACTCTGATTAAAATATTAAAATTCAGATAATATCCAAAGTATTCTATGTTTTTTTTTTTAATTAAGAAATAGAAAAAATGCTAAAAAAAATTATGTTTTAATTTAAAAAAGAACAAATCAATATTTTATTCTTATCTATATTAAAATTAACAATTTCATTTGTCTTATAAGCTTATAATATATTGTTTACATATATAGTAATTTATTAAATAATCAATTTTATATTTATCGAATCGAATATATCAATTTTTATTCATATCTGATTATAAAGAAATAGTAAAATTACTATTTGAATTCGTTTCGCCATATACTTATTCAGATAATTATTTGAGCAAATGAATAAGGATACAACTAAGATACAGGGCATATAGCTTATATCTTCCCTAACTGGTGATATATATATATATATATATATATATAGTCATGTAACTTTGATGTTCATACATTTATGGGAAATGACCTAAACAATACATACATCTAATCATTTCTACTTGGGCCTCCCTCATTTATCCTTTCCTTCCATCCTTACATGCAAATAGAACCTCTATAGAATGAAGTAAAATCTAGAAATGCTTGAATCAATCTTGTTAGTCGTGTAAGTACAAGGAGTGTCTAATGTCTAACTCTTATAATTCTCTCTCTCTTTCTCTCTCTCTCTCTCACACTCACACACCAGATAAACTATATGTAAATTGCCCATAAAAGTGACTAAACTTCCTTACTAAATGGCTCAAATTCCTGACTACTTTTTGTAATATTGTAACATAACTTGCTATCACTGTTTGCTTACGAATATCCATGCAACTTAGAAATTTCAAGTGGGATTATGTATAATCTCGCTCTGGTCGATACGGAAGATGCATGCATACATCGTTACGACGAACCACAATTAGATTTGAAACATTCTAATTAAGGAAAAATCAACCATGAGTATAAATAAAAATGAGACTATAAGCCTCTATTATTAATAATAGGATCCCCACAAGTGTGCGAGGGTAATACAAGTAGCATTTGCATGTGTGCTAAGTATTGCATGAACAGAGACAAATTTGATCTGGTGGGGAGGGAAAGAGAGCATATTCATGTGGTCTATGACAATGGGGAGTACGTGCCAAGAGTGCAGTCAAAAGGGCCATGTTGAGTGAAAGCAAGTGAGTCCTCCATATCCTTCTGTCATCAACCTCTCCATCTCCTTTGCCTCATATGCATTTGTCCCCTGCAACATAAACATTCAACATCACTCATCCAACACAAAATACTTACATTTTATTATATGCCCATGTATGTAAAACTCCACACACAAATATATAAATATGTATTTATGTCGGCATTTGAGTTAGGCTACACATATCCTAGTCAAGAGCCTCGACCCATGCCATTACGATATTCAATTGCGTATTTTCTCGCTTGCAAATGATTGAGTGCGACTTGTTTCCCTAATTAACCAGATAAAACAAGCACATGATGATTTGAGCCAGATTACAACTAAATAGAGCACTTGTAACTTTATGAAGTTCTTGAAGGAGCACCTGCATTATCTCCTTAGTAGCTTCCATCTCCGAGTTATAGTCGTAGAACGAACTCGCTGTTGTAAGATTCATAGAAAGAAACTGAAAACTTGAAAAAAGAATGTTAGTATTAAATTTTAAAAAAATTCACACCACAAACAAGCTTTCTAGATATCGACTCACCTCGACTTGATTCTGCAAGGACTGGACATAATTGATTATTTCATCCAACATTACTGCCATTCCCATAGTCTGTGAATCCATAATAAACCCATGTAAGAAATTATTTCCAAAAAAAAGAAAAGATTATACATAGTAATATAGATATATAAAATCAAAATTTTCAAAGAAGAAATAATTAATGGAAGGAAAAATAATATTGAAAAACAAAAAGGAATTTCTTACCTTGTAACATCCTGGAACAATGTCTTGCAAGCATTTCAATTTCTCATTGATTTTCCCTCTTCTTACCTGATCAACAACAAAGACAACTTTAACTCCACCAGTATTTTTTTTTTGTCTATTAAAATTATTTTATGGATGATAATCAGTTTAAGTGAAAAACTCATTTTCTTTATCTGAACAAGGGTATACTCGTCATTTGCACAAATGATTTTTGAAAAAATATTGCAAATTTACCCTTTCTGCTAAACTATGACTATCAGTAGCTTGGCCTCTTCTTGCTCTCACATGAACTACTCCCTTTGGTTTCTCCACTTCTTTCTCATTGTTTCTCCCTCTCTTTCCTCCCCCTAAGCTCTGTAAACATCAAAACCAAGCAGAACCATTAAAACCAAGCAGAACCATTAACTCAATCTTGCATAAAAGAGATCAGCCTGAAAAAAAAGTTCAAAAATGAAATTTTCAAGGAACTGAACTTACATTCTTTCTCTTAGTCTTATTGTCACCTCCCAACCCAGTTTCAGAAACTAGAGGATATGAGTTTATAGAGCTGCTCTCCGTTATGGCTATCGCATTTCTTTTCTTACTTCCATGGCAAACATCTCCAGCTGAGGCCCCTGGATGAACAATTGGCATGGCATTCGGTCCGTCAGAATGGAACAGGCCCGGAAGATTATCGGTGAAGTTCACCGGGAATTCTAGTTGGTATTGGGCCAAGAAATTGTCATTAGAGAAATCCATGAAGTTCTGTATACTGAAGTTGGAATTTCCCAACACACTTGGATTCAGTTCTGCAAACTGGGTTATCAATTCCATGTTTGAATCCATCTCTAAGAAGGGGAGAGGGAGCTTAAAGCTTTGCAAATCTCCTCCATAGGCAGCCATGAATTTTTGAATTACAGAGCTTCTTAGAGACCCCCAATGGGTGTTTAGATAATGGAGGGGGTGTGAGAGCATTTTATAGAGTAGATTTGGTTTTGAATTAATTTAGGAGGCCTACAGCTTGGTTATTGTAGGTATGAGTGTAATTTCTTTCTCCCTTTTCAGTAAAGAAAAAAAAAGAGAAGCACTAGAGAGGGCCACGTGGGAGTTGCAGCATCTGTGGTTGTGTTTCCTTATGGGATCCACATTCAGGAGATATACATCCAGTAATGTGGACCCATCATAAGGTCTGGGGTTAGGTTGAAAATGGCTCAGGATTGTCTCTGGTAATGCCGGAAGAGTGGTCTCGGGCTTCCAAACATTACTCGACATGTGGTGATAAAATGGGAGAAGTCATTTCATTTTCTCCCCATGATTTTGACTTCTCTCCACTTGATATCTCTCCCCTTTTTATAACCACATGTTGCATAATGGGTGCCCGAGACCACTGTTGTGGCATAGCCAGAGACAATCCTAAGCTGTTCAAAATATATGAAAAAGGTTTGTAAGAGAGGTGGAAAGAGACATTCCTGCCCATTGGTCTCATGGGCTTGTGTGTATGATTCCCTGATTGGGGTGGATTATGATTCAGTTGGTGTGACGGTTGAAAAACTTATTTAACTAAGCTAAGAGAGTAGGAAAGAGACATAACTGTCTATTGTTCTCATGACAGTGTGTCTGTATTCTTATTTTAGACGGACTATAATCGATTCTCATAAATTAAAATGACAATTGAAAAACTTATTTAACTAAGCTAACAGATACTAACTTCTAAGTTCTAACCTACTAACATAAATAAATGATGCTTAAAAGAGTGTTGAGGTCACACGCATTAAATGCGTGTGAAGAACACATCCAGTGTCCTTGGAATGTTAGCATCAGAAGTGTTGGAAATAGGGGTGTAAACGAGCTGAGTTGGGCACTGCTCGGGCTCGACTTGTTGGAATTTTACAACTGCTCAGGCTCGGGCTCGGCTCGTTAGAATTTTACAGAAGCTTAGGTTTGGCTCAGCTCGGCTTGATAATTTTTATTTTTATTTTTAATACATTGATAAGCATTAAATTCAATAAAAAAATTTTAAAAGAGCATTTTTTTATTTTGGGATGCCATATGACTCACGTGAAAGCTTTGAGTTAAAACTTAAACGTAACTAATTATGTTAATGTATACTAAATATATTTTACCAAAAAAAAGGTATATTAAATATATAATATAAATTTAACTTTTAAAGGGTATTATTATAAAATTAATCGAGCCGAGCCGTGTTGAGCCACCTATTGTTCAAGCTCGGCTCATTTATTTTTCGAGCTCACTTTTAAGGCTCGGCTCGGTTCAACGAACCCAAAGTAAAAGCTCAAGCTCGGTTTATTTCAAATCAAGCCGATCTGGCTCGTTGACAACCCTAGTTGGAAATGACATGTATTAGGCATAGAGTACACCCCTTTAACTCAGTCGGGGAGGTGTGCCCTCAGGGACGTGGCAAGCAGAAAATTCATTTACCTTTTATAGTCCGCTAACCTTAACTACTAATAATCGATAAATGATACCTTGTAACAAAAATAGAGGTAGTACACTATGATTCTCTGCACCCTTCATTGAACCCACCAAGGAGATCTTTGAGGTCAAAGGTCAACTTGATCATACCATCACAACCATTTCACACAGCCATTACAGACTATAGATTTTACTTAGTATGCATAATTTCATGAGTCTCATTATCATTGTTCAGCGATCAAACGGCATAGCTTTGTGATGTACTGAGTTTTAGCCTGTATGTACGACTTACATTTGATTTGGATTCTCTTATTTCAATTCCCCAAAATTAAGAAAGATATTTGTACAAATATTGGCCAATGGGGTTGTTTGTTTGACACATGGCAATATATTTAATTTGCCAAAAAGTTGAGATATCTAAGGTCAAAATCCAAAACGAAGATGGGTATTAAAACCTAGGGTTTCTTTTTCTTACTTGAAGTCTCCACCTAGCATTTAAACATCATATATTTTGTTTGACATTTTCTTAGTAGGATTTTTTTTTTTTTTTGGGTCGAATCTTAGTAGGATTTGGGTGCTTATTTACTTAGAGATTGTTTAGTACTTCTGACACAAAACTTCCCAATTGCAGCTCCCCCCCCCCCCCCCCCCCCCCCCCATAAAGCCGTGTTTTGCATTTGAGATGGAGAGATTGGTAGACTCATTCAATTGAAGTATATGACAGTTCTCATATTTGAGCATTATGAAGGCAATCTTCACTATGATGAGCCCATGATTCATGTGTTCTTTATTTCGTGTACGTGTGTCAACCAACCCTCCTTAAGACATGCCCTTTTAGAGTGGTTGCTTGGACTTACCCTTATGGCTCCTTAGCGGCTACCTTAGGTTTGGCTTTGTGTGTGTTTAGAGAGTGTGTTAGTTACATGATATCAATTCCAAAAAAAAAAAAAAATGGTGTCCAAGCTATACACCTCAAAACTAGAGTCATTTTTCGTTAAATCATAGGTAAGGTCAAGCCCAGGTCCATGATGGTTAGGATTTGATGATGGGGTTCGCTTTGTCGATCATTGATAGCTCTTATGTTTGTGATGTGATGAAGTAGTGTGATGTAAATAGTAATTCACCCTCACTTCCTTAGAGTTGTAGTTGAAATGTAGGAAATAAATAAATTTTAAAAAAATTGTTAATTAATTAGTAACATTCTTAGATTGTGACTTAATCTCAACACACACACACATATATATTATTAGATGAAAGTTACCTTCCAAAAAAAATATTATTAGATGAAAGTTGCATTCAAGGATCTCCTAGTACTTTTTTTGGGGTAGGAAATGGTTAGTTGGTTTAACAAGTCTCCACATTGGGTTGTCACATTAGTCTTGGAAGATAACTTCGACCAATCCATTAGGAGTTACCCACACATCATGGGCTTGTTGTGTGTCTCCCATTGGAGAGGTGTGACTCGAATTCAGGTCTTGGTGAGGCCATTGTGGGCACACCATGAGTGCTAAACCCCTAACCTAGATAAATAAATTATTAGAGCCTACCAAAAAAAATTAGGAGTTACCAATTATTGGATATCAGGACATCCTTCAAATGAGGGGCACACCCTCACCATGCTAGCTAGAGGGGTGGGTGTAGGGTACTCCAATTCAGTAGTCAGTTTTCTCCAATTCAGGAGTTACCCATTGACAAGTCTCCAAATTTCATGCTGATGCATCTGCAAAATCCCACAGCACATGAGCTGAAACAATGATTTATGTCTCATTAAGTTCTTTCTCTTGAAGATCTTGGACTAAAAATCAGGGAATCCAGATAATAATTGCTTTGAGAAAACATACTTGGAAAGAAATTGACTTCATAGATTGCAAGAGATAGTGTACCAATCCACATCTGGAATTTTGGAGGTTAATGATAAGATCCCTTGGAAAGAAACTACCATGATCTTATCAATTAAGAACACTAAAAATCTTGCTTGACAGAAAATCCACTACTAACTCTTAACTTTTAGTCATAACTACTGATAGGGTTTATTTAAGGCATGAGACAAGCATACATGGTGCACGGGCCGGGAGAGAATTCATGAGCAATTCTTCTAACTTTATCGGCCCATAAATCATGGATTTGAGTGAATGATCTTGTTTGCTTGTTCGAGTTATAACTCTTCAACTCGATGGAAGTGTACTTATATGGCGATGTGAACAAATTATATTGCTTTATTTGGAAAGGCCGGTCCAGAGAAATGCTACTTAGTGCCCATGAAAGAATGAGAATGTACAATCATGTCGAATCAGAAATCTCAATAGGCTTTACAAACTACAAGTGCATTGATACCAATTTGTTGCGCGGAAAGGCGATTATAGGGTTGACGGTGACCTGAAAAATCTAGAGAGAAAGAAAGAAAAAACACTTATGTACGTGGTTCATAACCTACGTGAGGATTTTGTCCACTGGCCTGTATCTTAGGCTTATTTATGGAATCATTGTTGGTACGTGTTGTAGCCGTAGAGCCCAACTGTTGCCGACCCTTACTAATTGATGCAACTCTTTGATGGAGGATCTCTAAATCTAGATAGATAGATCCGGATTGTCTTTGTACAACGATACGAAAGAAGAGGGAAAGGTCGTTGAGAAAACCCTTGATCCCGGCTATTACCAGCCCTGCGGCATTCTATCTTATTCTTCTACTTCATGAATGTCCTGGGGTTTGACATTGTCCCAAGCTAAGACCATTTCCAAATTTACTGTGAATATATAGAATTCTGACACATTTTCATTGGATCAAGAGTGGTATTACATGTCTTTAATAAGTAAATTGATCTCTTGCACCTCATCAAGCCGGTCTTTTGAGGAGTATTGGTCAAGGCACTTATCAATGGAATCAGAACCAGACACCAGGTCACGAATTCGAATCACGGAAAGGGCTACCTGGGAAGGGCTATGGAAAAAAAGACTGGAGAAGTGCCCCGCCCCAAAGTGAAAGTCACCACAGAAAGGGCTACCTAGGAAGGGCTATGGAAAAAAATCCGAAGAATTATCTTGCCATAAAGTGAGAGCCGCCGAGGACATTAGTTGCGGAAGCGTAGTGGTATGTTATGTGTCTTTAATAAGTATATTGATCTTCTGCACCTTATCAGGCCGGTCTTTTGAGGAGTATTAGCCAAGGTACTTATCATAGTTTTAAAACTCGCTGAGTCGACTCGAAACTCGGCCGAGTCGACTCAGCTCGGCCAGGTTTCGAGTCAAGTTTCGAGGAAAACTCGGTTTTGTCGAAAACTCGCCCCCGACTCGCCCCGACTCGTCCGAGTTTTTGCATATTTTTTTTAAAACTAAAAATTGAATAAACTGCCTATCCGATTGACTAAATTATATTTTTTTTCTTTTTTTTGACACACCCCACTCATTTTTAAGTATAAATACAAAACAAAATGGAAATGTTTAATATATATTGAATTATATATCTTATTTTAGGCGTGGTTTATCATTAATTTTGAATGTATACCATATATATTATTAGAAAAATATTATATATGTCCGAGTTTTAGGTGTCATTATTCGGACGAGTTTTGCCCGAGTTTCCGAGTTGACTCTACTCGGCAAGTTTCCGAGTCGAGTCGAGTTTTCGGGTTTTAAAACACTGGTACTTATCATTGGTATCAAAGCCGGACACCACATCACAAGTCCATCATGGGTTTTGCTCAGGTGCTCATGAGAGCAACTAGTCCTATGGGAACTCCCAATCATATGCAAAGATTGCAGAGATACTAGCTTGGGAGGCTCGGTACCAGCAAGTGTCGCTACTTTTCCTTACTAGTAGAGACCCGTGCATCGCACTGGTGGCAATAAGACATATTAGAACTAACATTCCTGACTTTCAAAAAAGGAAATAGTTAACGTACCCATGAATCCTATTTCATAACCTAAGGCATCCACCTATTGGTGGATGCCCCTCTCCCCTTTCAAAAAATATAGGTGGATGCCCCTCTCCCCTTTCAAAAAATTAGAGGTTTCATTGGGATAACGAATGGGAGAGGGGGCGTGGTCATTTTCGTTGGGGGATATAGAGATGGCTCCATTGGGGAGACGAACCGGTGAGATAGATAGAGGGGAGCAGACTTTGGAGAGAGAACGAGTGGCTTAGGGAGACGAAATGATAGGAAGACTTCGGATCCGGCTCCTCTGCTTGAAAGCTTGAAAGAGGATGCTGAGATCTTGCTTGGGTTTTAACCCAAGCAAGACACGTCATATTACAAGGATCCAACGGTTCACGATTTATGCGATATATTCAGGGAAAAAATGGGCGGCAAAATCCTTGATTCTCTAAGGGACCAAAACTAATGAAGAAGAAAAAAAAACCTAGAAACCAGAAAGGGGTTCCGACGAATTTTGGGAATAGATTGCTCCACAACTCTCTCTTTCGAATTACAAGGGACCAAAGCTAACCATTCCGGCGTCCATTCTCCATGGCAGCCATTGCATCTAATAGGAAGAGGTCGAGATGATTGGTACTATCATCTTCTCTTGCGCAGATGGTGCATCCAAAGACAAAGCTTCAGCGATCAACCCGACTGTTCATAGTGGGGGATGCTCAGTAGAATACAGTGCAGCCTGTGGTGGATGAACTCACACCATCACCAAGTTTTACTTTCTTGTTTTCAGTTGAAGCCAATGCTATATTGAAGATTATGTTACTACTACTATAAACTAGCGTAGAATGCAGAGAAGTCTTTTAGTGTTGCAGCAGTTACTATGACAGTTATATGTCCATGAAAATATTGATTTTAAATGTATTCTCAATCATAGTTCCTTGGAGAAATGATTGGAGGTCTCAGAAAACCAGAATTTTCCTTCTCGTTCTTGTTCCTTTTCCCTGGTTTAATTAGCAGATTATAGTATTATGCATATCCAAAAGCTCAAAACTAGTTAAGGAATCAATCTCAGTACTGTTGCTCTGGCTTGTGTAATCTTGTGTAATCTCAGTACAAGCCTTTTCTCTGGCTTGTGTAATCTTCAAGTTTCTGTACTGCTGGGATATACAGCAAGTATTGTTGCTGTATTTCTTGTGTAGTATCTCTATGATCAAGATGAAGGAGGACAATTTGAAGAATTTCACGGGGTGAAGCAGTTTCGTCAAGACCAATTGCCTTCCTCCTCAAGCCATGCTTTAGTTTCCCAGATTTTTAGATTTTGAACTACTGTTTCCCAAGACCAATCTAGTTTGGTTGTTATAGTAGGCTTGAGTAGGAAAGATTGGTTTCAAGACCCATTGCTGATTGCTCCTTATTGTTTATGTTTTTGATATTTCTTGTTATGCATTATTCAAAGTTACATTCTTTTCACTATCTTAAATTTAGCACATGTGCTTTATTTGGATGCATGCCTCATTGCAAATTCAGGATCCAGGCCCCAAGGGTCTAGAACAATTGTATGCAGGTGAAAGACTTGAGCTTCTGGTAACCTTGTTCTCATGCAAGAGCTGGGCCGCCCTGAAACCCTCCTTCATTTAAAATAGACTTCTACCTCACCATGCTTAGAGACCACTACTTTTGTATTCTAATACGTTTAGAGCTCTCGAGTAAGGTGCAAGCTCCAACCAAAATAGGGATTGAGGGGCAGACTCCTTGAGCATTGAGTCAACCAAAATAAGGATGGACTAATTCATATTTTTTCCATGTGAATTAGACTCCAAACCATCCCTTTACAGTGAACAACCTAGGAGTTCCTAGCCAAAAAAAAAACATCCTTACCATCAAATAAATGGTCATCCTATTGGACCAATGTCGTTTTTCTTTCAACCACGTGAAAGACTTCAACTAACCAGAATACTTAGCACCATTACTATGGAGCACAGCCACTACTTTGCTTGTGCATGTGCTTTGTTTCTTTCAGGTAATTCATCAAACAATCTGCGTGCATCAACATTGCAATGCATATCAACCACAACCTTAGTGTCATTGTGTAACAAACAACCCATAATTACTTGCAGATATTATGATGGAAATGTCCATTTAAATGTCGATGCCAAACAATTGCATCTGCAAATCCATTGAAATGTCAATATCCTTTGATTCAATGAATGCCTTGCTAATGAAGTCAGCAGCCTAGGCATTTTTGGTAGAAGGCATCATTTATCAACCCTTAACAGTTAGAGTTAGTGGATTTTCAGAAAAAGTGAAGCCATCCCAAACTAAGATAAAGAATAACATCCCAAACTGCATTTTCAGAAAAACTAAGTAATGTCCAAAGGTGAAGCCATCCCAAACTGATTACAGTACAATGACAATATAATGATGGTGTGAGTTCATCCTTCAATATAGCATTGGTTTCAACTGAAAACAAGAAAGTAAAACTTGGTGATGGTGTGAGTTCATCCACCGCATTCTGCATAGCATCCCCCACTATGGACAGCCGGGTTGGTCGACCTCTTCCTCCTATTAGATGCAGTGGCTGCCAAGGAGAATGGACGCCGGAATGGTTCTCTCTTCTTCGTTAGCTTTGGTCCATTGTAATTCAAAAAAGAGAGTGGAGCAATGGAGAGAGCTGTGGAGAGCGGTGGATCAGCCTATTCCCAAAAAGTGGTCGAAGCCCTTTCTGGTTTCCAAGTTTTTTTTTCTTCTTCGTTAGTTTTGGTCTCTTTAATTCGAAAGAGAGGGAGAATCAGGGATTTTACCTCTCATTTTTTCAATGAATATATGCTGATTTGGACCGGGCATACTATACAAGAATTTCTAGAAACATTTGAGACAGTCTTCTTGAGTTATATCACGAATCTTTTAGATAAGCCTCTTAAAGAATTAAGAATTAGAAGGTGTTGCGGTAACAAAGGAATCATTACCAGCAACCCTACTAGTAAAGGGGTTGAAAAGTCCTTTTAAAGGAAGGGTGATACAAGCTACCTTTAGCTAGGTCGTACAACGAATTAGCAATCCAGCAACCCTACTAATAAAGGGGTTGAAAAACCCTTTTAAAGGAAAGGTGATACAAGCTACCTTTAGCTAGGTCGTACAACGGATTAGCAATCCATGGCTTTAGTCCACTCAACTAAGGGAATACATTAGAAATTTATCTAAACCAGTAGGTCCTTGAGTCGATCCTACGTTAGCCCCAAGACGTTGCTCTCTAACTAGAAAAGTAAATGGTTGAGCTTGAGATCTCTTTATGATAAAGAGATTCATTGTTCACTCTTAGCAGTACTAGCTTCCTTCGCTGATGGTGCGTGTCAGATAGGCCCGAATCGGACATCCAATTGCTTCATGGTATTGTGCTGAAGGCCTTGGCTTGCCTCTGGCGAAGCCAAAAAGGGCTTATCTCGGGGTTCCATAGAATAGGTGACATGTGGTGGAGAAGTCAAAATCATGGGGCCCATGATTTTGACTTCTCCACAAACAAATGGACATGTGACGATAAGTGTGTGAGAATAAGGGGAGAGATGTCAAATGGGGAGAAGTCAAAAATCATGGGGAGAAAATAAATGACTTCTCCCCATTTTTCTGCCAGCTGCCGCATAATGTATGGAACCCCGAGAGTCCTTTCTGGCTTCGCTAGAGACAATTCGGGGCCGCGAAGGCTTTGGCATTACGATGGGATAACATTATTATCTATGTGATGGAGACTGTTTACCAAAGAATCAGCAACCATTTCCAAAAAAAGGTTTGTACAGTGAAAGGACGTTTTGTGCAAGTTTTGGTAGCGCTTGGGCAAAAGTCAAAATGATGGGGACAGGTGAAATGACTTCTGCCACATGCCAATTGTTTTGTGGATGCCCGAGCTCGGGCAGCTACCGGAGGTAATCCTGAGCCGTTTTGGTTTCATGGTGCAGCTGCCACCTGGGCGTCAAGGATTCAGCAGCACTTTCGTGGAAATTTCGAGTGTGGGACGGACGGCAATGTCTTCTTCTTGAAAGAAATTTATAAATCCGACTCTATCTCTCTCTCTCTCTCTCGCCCAAGATCCCTTAAACCAAACTCCATCCGATTCCGGTAACGAAAATCCAGTGAGAGACGAGGGAATGCCAGGAATCCTGTTGGAACCTATTTTAAATTTAAAGGTAGATATGCTGCGGCTGAGAAAAGAAGGAGAAGAAGAAAATGGTATGAAGTTTGTAACTTTCTTGGGTGTTGTGGCTGGTAAATACATAGTCAACCCTCCAGATAATCCCCTTCCCGAGGCTTTTTCATACATTGCTTACATCTCCTCTGTCTTAACCATTCTCGCCACTGTAGTCTTTAGGTTATTGCACCATTTCTTAGATAAGAGAACGGATGGGATGTTTTACAGGATTTCAATTGCAGTCGGAATGGTGTCTTTTTTGATAACTTCCTTTCTTCCGGCTTATCTGGATAGTGGAGAAGTTCCTCAGTTGTTTCTTTGCATCATTACCCTGTCTTTTATGAAAATAATCTCTACTGTGCTACTCATTTGGAAACAAAATGTATTGACTCGCAGTTTTGAACAATATTTAAGATGCTTCCCTGCCTCAGACCCATGGGTCCTACAAGAGATAATCGAAGATGGCGATGGGCCAAGGCTCCAAGGAGATGTGAGAGAAGCGTCTCCAGTGGTCCTACAAGAGATAACCGAAGATGGAGATGGGCCAAGGCTACAAGATGTCTTCTTGCCCTTCAAAAAATTGGAGTGACTTACATTCGCTTGCAAGTATGGTGGGCTTGATGTTCCTTCCCTATTAGTGAAATGTGTTGAGTTATGCTTTTCAACTTATTTCAATTTTTAATTTTTCCAGGAAACAAACCAATCACAATTTTTCGCTAATTTCTAACTTCTATCATTTCAGAAGCCTATCCAAATAAAACCTAAGTTTAGCAAGTAAGCATTGCAATGCTGACTGCTGAGAGATCCACCGACAGAAATTAAAAGTTTTGAAAGTGCCTCAATAAATTATTACTTCAAATGCAAAAGTTGGCCATTAAACACACAAAACAGCAACACTTTGTTTGCACCCACAGGACATGTAACTAGGGTAATGAAGAACAAAAGCTGGAGGTTGAAGACTTTTATCTCAGCTGCCCAATTTGGGTCCTGTACAGAACTTGCTTAAAACCACAGATCAATTTCAATGAAGTTAGGGAGTTCCACGGATCAAGCTTGGCTTAACATCATATCATAAAGTCACTGCTTTTCAAAGTCTAGAACTCAAGCAGAACAAGGAAAAGTGAAGAAAATACAACCCAATGGAAAGAAAATTGGTTAAATAAGCTACCCTGAAATATTAAAAAAAAAATCGGATGCCTGTGAAAATTCCCACAAAGGAATTGTAAGGAAAGAGCAATCAAGTGAGGCCTAAAATACGAAATCCCCGCTTTCTTTTTTTCTGTTTCCTGAATACTCGGCTCATGATTGCTAGAGATTATTGCATCAAATAAAAGACAGATTTTATTTCACCAGCATGGAACCATACCTGCAATGGTAGCAGATTAATAGGTTGAAAGAGCATTTCCATCAAGTATCATGATCCAAACACTCTGCATTGAATTAAACCTGCCAGAGATTCTTGCATCAAATAAAAGCTTGATTTTATTTTTTTGGTAAACTCAATCATACCACAAGACAATGACTGAAGGCAAATACAAGGAAATACTCAGACCACCCATGCAAACCCCCCCCCACACACACACACACCCAACATGCAAACTCACACACACAGCACACATGCATTCCTTGTAAGCTTCAACCTAGAGCTCCTCAAAACGGGTACCAACCGTTTGAGGCGCCAAGGAACTTATAAGGGACAGCATGCTCGGATAGTTACCCGATGTGAGACTAAACACTCACCCTAAGGCTTTCTGTTTTTTTGGTAAACTCAATTGTATCACAAGGCAATGACTGAAGGCAAATAAAAGGAAATACTCACACCACCCATGCAAACCCACACACACACAGCACACATGCATTCCTTGTAAGCTTCACCCTAGAGCTCCTCAAAACGGGTACCAACCGTTTGAGGCGCCAAGGAACTTATAAGGGACAGCATGCTCGGGTAGTTACCCTATGTGGGACTAAACACTCACCATAAAGCTTTCTGTTTTTTTGGTAAACTTAATCATACCACAAGGCAATGACTGAAGGCAAATACAAGGAAATACTCACACCACCCATGCAAACCCCCCCCCCCCACACACACACACACACACACCCAACATGCAAACTCACACACACACAGCACACATGCATTCCTTGTAAGCTTCACCCTAGAGCTCCTCAAAACGGGTACCAACCGTTTGAGGCGCCAAGGAACTTATAAGGGACAGCATGCTCGGTTAGTTACCCGATGTGGGACTAAACACTCACCCTAAGGCTTTTTGTTTTTTTTTGTAAACTCAATCATACCACAAGGCAATGACTGAAGGCAAATACAAGGAAATACTCACACCACCCATGCAAACCCACACACACACACCCAACATGCAAACTCACTATATTGAAGTTACGAGTTTTTCCTCTCTCAGAAAAATTACGGCCACTTCTCATAACAAGTTAACCTAAAAAATAGGCATACAGATATATGTTTAGGGTTAAACTGTAAAACCGAAAATACTCCTACAAAAACGTTAAATATTGATTTTTGTCGCAATATGGGACACACTTCCCGGGCTATCTGCCGAAGGTTGTTTACATTCCCAACATGGACAAAGCTGGCCAGCCAATTTTAGCGGTACCATTTCCAGATTACACATCTCTGTTGGGCCCCTTTCCCTCTCTCTCTCTCTCGCTCCTCTTCCCTTTCGTACTACTCATGAGAGAACTTCTGATACCTGAGGAGGCTCTTAGAGAAGTACCAACTGTACCACCAATAACATCATCTAGTAACAGCTCCCTGTTTTTTACCTTATTCAAGCATGTGTCTTCTTTACCGGTTGTTCTTTCAGATGGTTGACTTACTAAGTGAAAAGCATCGGGAGAATACTTTACATGGGTATCTATATATGCTCTTTACCGACCGCGAAATCGAGGAAGGGGTCAAACCTATAGAAGCTGCAAACGAGACAAGATGACAATCCAGTCAATCACTAAAACTGAAACATGACATGTACTCAACAGGAAGATCAATGAATCCATAGACCATTAAATGACATGAAACACTTCAACCAATCGAACACATACGATGTAAATATAACACAATGTGAAAATAAGACAAATGAAAACAATGTCATGCAAACCGATACATGTACAAATACTAATTTGTGCATATGCAGATGCTCCGAAGGATGTTAAATACCTGTAACAACTTCCAAAGAAGGGGTGGAAGTGTAAGCGTACAGATTGGTGGATTCCCCCTCTGTGATTGTATCTATACATTCTGCATCATTGAGGTGGGAAGACATAGAAAGAAACATATCCCTGAATATGAGCTCACCGAAGCAGCTGTTGCCAGTATCTTCAAATGTCTGACATCGTTCTAGTGTCCGTTTAACAAAAGCTAAGGCCGCATGCTTGGCAGACAAGTCTTCTTGGCTAGTAGGAGTCAAATCCATCATTCGATCAATTGCTTTTCTGTCCTTCCTACCCAGTTTGCTGCTTGCAACCTTCCCACCAGAGGCATTAGGACCCCAATAAGTCTGTCAAACAAAGAATGTATTAACTCCACCCTCATTGTATGCAAATCAATCATCAAAACGGACCATCACAACAGCATCTTCATCGACTTACAGCTCTTGGTACAATAACATAATTCACCAACACAAAGCTTCCTACGGAAAGAAAAGGGGAGAGAGAGACTATGATATCCAAACAGAGAAAGAAAGAAATCAAGACATGCAATTTTTGAAGATTAGCCAGCATAGATATCAAATCAGAAGGGCCATGTCATTACAGATATCAGTAAAACCAGGATAGTCTCCTGCCATGTCAGTAAGTCTTTGATCGACAACTGGAATTTTGGAGGTTAATGATAGGATCCTTTGGAAAGAAACTACCATAATCTTATCAATTAAGAACACTCAAAATCTTGCTTGACAGAAAATCCACTACTAACTCTTTAACTTTTAGTCATAACTACTGATAGGGTTTATTTAAGGCATGAGACAAGCATACATGGTGCGCGGGAGAGAATTCATGAGCAATTCTTCTAACTTTATCGGCCCATAAATCATGGATTTGAGTGAATGATCTTGTTTGCTTGTTCGAGTTATAACTTTTCAACTCGATGGAAATGTACTTATATGGCGATGTGAACAAATTATATTGCTTTATTTGGAAAGGCCGGTCCAGAGAAATGCTACTCAGTACCCATGAATGAATGAGAATGTACAATCATGTCGAATCAGAAATCTTAATAGGCTTTACAAACTACAAGTGCATTGATACCAATTTGTTGCGCGGAAAGGCAATTATAGGGTTGACGGTGACCTGAAAAATCTAGAGAGAAAGAAATAAAAAACACTTATGTACGTGGTTCATAACCTACGTGAGGATTTTGTCCACGGGCATGTATCTTAGGCTTATTTATGGAATCATTGTTGGTACGTGTTGTAGCCATAGAGCCCAACTGTTGCCAACCCTTACTAATGGATGCAATTCTTTGATGGAGGATCTCTAAATCTAAATAGATAGATCCGGATTGTCTTTGTACAACGATATGAAAGAAGAGGGAAAGGTCGTTGAGAAAACCCTTGATCCCGGCTATTACCAGCCCTGCGGCATTCTATCTTCTTCTTCTTCATGAATTTCCGGGGTTTAACAGTGTCCCAACCTAAGACCATTCCTAAAATTACTGTGAATAGAATTCTAACACATTTTCAATGGATCAAGAATGGTGTTATGTTTCTTTAATAAGTAAAGTGATCTTCCACACCTCATGCTAGTCTTTTGAGGAGTATTGGTCAAGGCACTTATCAATAGTATCATAGTCACACCACGTCACGAGTTCGAATCACGGAGAGGGCTCCCTGAGGAGGGTTATGGAAAAAAAGACCGGAGAAGTGTCCCGCCCCAAAGTGAAAGCCGCCACGGAAATGGCTACCTAGGGAAGGCTATGGAAAAAAATCTAGAGAATTGCCCCGCCATAGATTGAGAGACACCGAGGACGTCAACTACGGAAGCGTAGTGGTATGTTACGTGCGTTTAACAAGTAAATTAATCTTCCACACTTCATCGGGTCGGTCTTTTGAGGAGTATTGATCAAGGCATTTATCATTGGTATCAAAGTCAAACACCACGTCACGAGTCCATCATGGGTTTTGTTCAGGTGCTCATGAGAGCAACTAGGCCTATGGGAACTCCCAATCACATGCAAAGATTGCAGAAATACTCGCCCGGTAGGCTCGGTACCGGCAAGTGTCCCTACTTTTCCTTATTAGCAAAGACCCGTGCAATGCATGGGTGGCAACAAATATAAATAAAAAATAAAATAAGACATATTAGAACTAACACTCCTGACTTTCAAAAATTAGAGTTTTCATTGGGATAACGAATGGGAGAGGGGGCGTGGTCATTTTCGTTGGGATATAGAGATGGCTCCATTGGAGAGACGAACCGGTGGGATAGATAGAGGGGAGCAGACTTTGGAGAGAGAAAGTGTGGCTTAGGGAGACGAAATGATAGGAAGACTTCTGTTTGGGACTCATTGTGGTGGGCCCTACTGAAGGAGAGTGAAAGAATTAGGGAGCCCAAACGATAGGAAAGGCTCTTTTTTTATTTGGGACTCATTGTGGTCGGCCCTAGTGACTGACTGAAAGAGAGAGTAGTAGCTTAGGTTAGGGCTATCATCGGGCCAGATCTGCCAATTAATCCAATCCGATTACAAATCCGATTGATCCGAATCCGATCTAATATCCGTCGGATTCTGAACTATCTAATTCGAGTCCGAATTCGATCATATTTTTAAAATATGAATCTGATCCGAATCCGATCCAATTAATGTTAATTTTTTAAAACAAATCTCTATTTTAATAATATAAAATCTAATAGGACCTTAATTAAGTCCAATTAATATTAATTTTTAAAAAAATTAATACTTTATACATATAAAATCTATATAATATATTTAAAAGTGATTTTAAAAAAAGTTATTATAATCGGATCGGATTTTAATCAGATCAGATCACCCTATTTTCGAACCTGATCCGTTTATAATCGGATTCCACCTTTATGATCTGAATCCAATCCGATCCGATCTGATCCAGCAGATCAAATGTAGGGTCCAGAATCAGCTAATCGAATTGGATCCTGATCTGATCCATTGACAATCGTGGCTTAGGGAGCCAAAAGCCTAGAAAGACTTCCATGTTTGGAATTTATTATGGTGGGCCCTACCAAATGATGAAAGAGTACCCTTCAGTGGCTGAAGGACGAACCGTAAACCCAGAAGTCTCGAGGTCGATTCTTGGGCTCCCCTCAATATCAGTTGTATAGGGTGGGGGTATTACCAATGCAGCACGTGGTGGGGGTCTGTGGGGGGTACATGCCCCCACTCAACTTTTGAAAAAAAAAAAAAATTTGGGATTATTTGCAAACCCTCCCCCCTAAATTTTTAGCTATTTGTAAATACTCCTTATGTTTTGTGATTTTGTATTATAGTCCATTAACTTTTAAAACTTTTACAAATCCACCCTTCCATCAAAAAGTTGGTTAACCGATGGTAATTATTTTTATAAAATGACATTTTTAACCTTATTTTGATTTTAAGGAGATTTCTTTTTTTAATTCACAAAAGAAGTGCTTGGATCGTACTAACTGTGATTAAAATTCACTCAACCCTAAGATTCATCAATTTAACCTTGGTTTTTAGGAAATATTACCTTTAGGCTGATTCTGCTAAATCACGGTTAAAGGGGACTCTACAAGCCACTATGTGTCCCTTTAACACTCACTAACTGTGGTTAAGATTCATTCACCCTTAGGATTCATGCATCTAAACTTGGTTTTTAGAAGAAGAAATATTAACCTTAGATTGATTATTCTTAATCATAGTTAAAGGAGGTTTTACAAGCCGACACGTGTCCCTTTTAATAATCACTAACTATTGTTAAGATTCATTCGTACCTAGAGTTCATGCATCTAACCTTGGTTTTAGAAGAAAAAAATATTAACCGTAAATTGATTATTGATTATGCTTAGCCACAATTAAAGAAAGCTCTACAAGCCGCCACATATCATTATTACCGATAGCCATGAGAATTGGGACATGAACTCAGGGAGAGTTCAATCATACCCACAGTCAACACATGTCCCTTTTAACCTCTATTAATTGTGGTTAAGATTTACTAATCCTTGGGTTCAATAATATAACCTTATTTTTTTAAAATATAATAATAAAAATGTTAACCTTAAGATTTAAATTTTTTAACCAGAGTTAAACATTTTTTTCTTCTAAAAACCAAGGGTATATTGTTAAACCCAAAGAGTTAGTAAATCTTAACCACAGTTAATAAAGGTTAAAAGGGACATGTGTTGACCTGTGAATGCGATTACAATTGACTGTGATCTGATCTCCATGTAAGTGTCCCAAGAAAAAAAAATGTATTTTATACTAAGTTAAATTACTTTATTGGTATAATTATGGCAAGGTGCATTAGTCTCCGAAAAAATTATATTATATTATTCAATTACTTAATAGGAATAGCCATGAGGCAAGTGGGCAACATTCCCTTAATTATTGAAAAAACATGTTATTTAATTATTTGATAGAACAAATCATGGGGCAAGGGGATAGTTATCTGCTATCCCGTAAATAAGGGGAAACAGTAGACGTATAAGATATGTACGAAATCTGCGGATAAAATGACACAAAAACTTGGTCATTAAAAAGAATGTGGGGTCGTAGGCCCCGTCTCATCCTCTTAGGCCTAAAATATTTTGTAACTAACCTAATAATTTTTCATAAATCAATCAACAATTATTATCATTTTCCATGAATTCATAGTCAACCTCCAGTTTTTCCCCTTCGCGAGGCTTTGTCATTCATTGCTTACAACTCCTCTCTCTACACCATTCTCGCCACGGCAGTCTTTATGTTCTGGTATCATATCTTAGGTCTTCTGGGACCGAGTGGGAGGAATCCCTCGATTTTAATTTACTTGTACTTGGAATGGTGTCTTTTTTGACAATCGTCATTGGTTTCTTTGCCTCATTATCCTGTCTTCCATTTCTACAATTTTCTTTCTGCTAATCTTGTGGACCAAATTCAGCAATGTCAATGTGAGAGATGATGACAGGAGTCCAATCTAGAATTCACTGTGATCCCAACTCACTTCGTTGATACCAACATAGGATTATAACACCACTGTCCAAGCAATGCTTCTCGGTTTCAGCAAGTTGCTGGCCTTCTTATTTTATTTTGCTATTTTTGTGTAATTCTTGCCCTAGAAAAAAATATTCTTTTGCTATTTTGTGTAATTCTTGCCCTACAAAATAATTGGAGTGACTTACATTGGCTTGCGTGTATGGTGGGCTTGATGTTCCCTTTTAGTGATATGTGTAGAGTTATGCCTTTGTGATGTGGGAGATCAAATTCAAATAAAAGCACGACGAATGGATACTGCAAAGAGAGGTAGTTGCATTTCAAATTTTGTAGATTGGAAATAAATATTCAAAAGTTCATTACTTTCTGTTCGTATATCATCTGACAGACGAATTAGGAAAAAAAATTCAAGATCAGCAATAGCTATTTTACGGAGATTTTCCAGATTTTAGTGTCTACAATGTCAAAATCGAATTTTAATTTTGGCAATAAAAATAGTTATGAAAATTAGGGATATATTAGGTATTTTAAAATTCTACATTAAATTATTTTAAAAGTAGGATTTAAAGTTTAAGTTAGTTGTTTAGCTTCTAAATTAGTTTTAGGATTTCTTTTTATTATAAATAGTTATCATTGGATCATTGCTAAGCAATTTTTGAATTACTGAATTATAATTGACCATTGGCTTTTCTTTAGATTTCTTTGTGAACTTTTGAATTGTTTGGATTAGCACCTTGTAGATTTTTTCTAAGTTTGCTCTAAGAAACTTAGACTTCTACAATGATTAAAGATTTATCTTTTGTTATTTTATTTTATTTTTACCCTTCATAGTGTATGATTGTCCTCCATCACTTTGTGGTTCGTGTGCAATGTATTGTGTGTATTACCTCTTAATAAATAAAAATAATTTTTTTTTTTTTTTTGGTTCATTAGAATTTGGAGGCCATAAGGACCTAGCTACACAAAAGTAAAACCCTAACTTTCACGAGAAGTCAGTTTTTTTCGACTTCTTCCAATTTTTAATTTTTGCAGGAAATAAAAATAAATGACAAACCAATCACAATTTTTCGTTAATTTCTAACTTCTATCATTTCTGAGGCCTATCCAAACAAAACCTAAGTTTAGCATGTAAGCATTGCAATGCTGACTGCTGAGAGATCCGCTGACGAAATTGAAAGTTCTGAGATGTGCCTCATAAATTATACTTCAAAGGCTAAAAGGGCCAATAAACACACAAAACGGCGACACTTTGCACCCACTGGACAAGTAACTAGGGTAATGAAGAACAAAAGCTGGAGGTTGAAGACTTTTATCTCAGCTGCCCAATTTGGGTCCTGTACTTAACCCAAAAAGAAAAAAAATTGGGTCCTGTAAAGAACTTAACCCAAAAAAAAACCTAATATTCCCAATTTGGTTCCTGCATAAAAAATTATTGACACCACAGATCAATTTCTGCACACAAAAAAATGCTTAAAACCACAGATCAATTTCAATGGCCCTAAGGAGTTCCACAGATCAAGCTTGCCCTAACATCCTATCATACTACTGCTATTCAAAGTCTAGAACTCAAGCAGAACAAAGATAAGTGAGGAAAATACAACCCAATGGAAAGAAAATCGGTTAAATCAGCTTACCCTAAAAAATAAAAAAATAAATCCGGATGCCTTTGAAAATGCCCACAAAGGAATTGTAAGGAAAGAGCTATCAAGGCCTAAAATACGATATCCCTGCGTTTTTTTTTTCCTGTTTCCTGAAAACTCGGCTCATGACTCCTAGAGATTATTGCATCAAATAAAAGACAGATTTTATTTCACCTGCATGGAACCATACCTGCAATGGTAGCAGATTAATAGGTTGAAAGAGCATTTCCATTAAGTATCATGATCCAAACACACTGCATAGAATTAAACCTGCCAGAGATTCTTGCATCAAATAAAAGCCTGATTTTATTAGAGATAGATGTACAAATGGAACTGTTCTCTGGTTTGTAAATGTTACAATCAGGATAAAGCGCTTGCTAAGATATTGCAGCTAGGGTATACTAGCTTGTACATTTAAAAAAAAGAAGTTTACAGTCAAAAAGTCGCCAATTGGTACAGGGAGGAACAGTTTTCAAAATGACCTAAAAGATCCACTCCGAAATGAACTTCTGTATAAGTTCCCAAAAGAATCTATAGCCTAATTTCATACCTGGCTGCTGAATGAACATCCATGTAACAGGTCATTTTCTTGACCATGGCATCTATATTTTGCTCAAGTATAATGACACCGAAATATACAAAGCAACTTTAAACCATCATATTCAAGTCTGAAAGGTCATCCATTGGAATTTCAAGGCCCATAAAATCATGGTCTTGTAATCCATCATCGTCAATGTTCAACCATGAACTGAGATCCTCGCCTTGCCCACCAATATCATCCGGAACACCTAGTACATCCATTCCAGGTAGCTGCAGGCCGGATAAGTCAATGGCCTCAGGATCATTCAATGTGTCCAACCCCAACTCATATTTTCCCTTGGTATTGCTATTGTTAGTCATTTCACAAAACTTTGGGACTGAAGACAATACTGCCTTGGGTTGATCTGGTATCTTACCCAGAAGGCCATTAACAGAAGCAGATAACTGGGTTGTCTTCTGCTTAAGCTTCGGTTTAGACTTCCTTTCTCCCTTAACATTGGACAAAGCTGGCCGACCAACTTTAGCAGTACCATTTCCAGATAACACATCTCTGTTGTGCCCCTTTCCCTCTCTCTCTCTCTCACTCCTCTTCCCTTTCGTACTACTTATAAGAGAACTTCCGATACCTGTCGGGGCTCTTAGAGAAGTACCAACTGTAGCACCAATAACATCATCTAGTAACAGCTCCCTCTTTTTTACCTTATTCAACCATGTGTCTTCTTTACCCGTGGTTCTTTCAGTTGGTTGATTTACCGAGTGAAAAGCATTGGAAGAATACTTTTCATGGGTATCTATGCTCTGTCCCGACCGTGAAATCGGAGAAGGGGTCAAGCCTACAGAATCTGCGAACGAGACAAGATAACAATCCAGTCAATCACTAAAACTGAAATATGACGTCAACAAGATGATCAATGAGTCCATAGACCATTAAATGACATGAAACACTTCAAACAATCGAACACATACGATGTAAATATAACACAATGTGAAAATAAGACAAATGAAAACAATGTCATGCAAACCGATACATGTACAAATACTAATTTGTGCATACGCAGATGCTCCAAAGGATGTTAAGTACCTGTAACAACTTCCAAAGAACGGGTGGCAGTGTCAGCGTACAGATTGGTGGATTCCCCTTCTGTGATTGTATCTATACATTCTGCATCATTGAGGTGGGAAGACATAGAAAGAAACATATCCCTGAATATGAGCTCACCGAAGCAGCTGTTGCCAGTATCTTCAAATGTCTGACATCGTTCTAGTGTCCGTTTAACAAAAGCTAAGGCCGCATGCTTGGCAGACAAGTCTTCTTGGCTAGTAGGAGTCAAATCCATCATTCGATCAATTGCTTTTCTGTCCTTCCTACCCAGTTTGCTGCTTGCAACCTTCCCACCAGAGGCATTAGGACCCCAATAAGTCTGTCAAACAAAGAATGTATTAACTCCACCCTCATTGTATGCAAATCAATCATCAAAACGGACCATCACAATAGCATCTTCATCGTATTACAGCTCCTGGTACAATAACATAATTCACCAACACAAAGCTTCCTACGGAAAGAAAAGGGGAGAGAGAGACTATGATATCCAAACAGAGAAAGAAAGAAATCAAGACATGCAATTTTTGAAGATTAGCCAGCATAGATATCAAATCAGAAGAGCTACGTCATTACAGATATCAGTAAAACCAGGATAGTCTCCTGCCATGTCAGTAAGTCTTTGATCGACAACCACCCAAGTGAACTCATAGGCCAGATAATGTCCCATTTTCTCTTTCATGACTTATATGCATCTAACTACAGTTTTATTCCATTTATTTGTCCATGAACGTCAACCCTTTTAGTGGTGTTTCCCAACAATTCATCCACGTGACTCAGGTCAAGTCCAGCCTAAAACTAAGCAAGCTTACCTACATGATTGGCTGGAGAAGGTATTGTAAGCAGTTTAACAGCACCAACTTCTAACATGGGACTAAGAGGTCGGACACTCTTATAGTTCATTCATTTGTTCATGGACATAAATCTTTTTAATGGTGTTGCCCAACAACTCATCAATGTGGCTTGATCCAATCCCACCATAAAACTAAGCAAGCTTAATTACACGATTGGCTGGAGAAGATACCTATAAGCAGCTTAACAGCACCAATTAACACCAATTTCTAACATGGGACTAAAAGGTCAAGACATTAAGAAACCCTCCCTCCCTCTCTCTCTGTTTTCATTTTATGAGTGAATGGTTCCACCTTAAAGAAGCCAAATATAACCAAAGTTAGTTTTGAGAACTGGCATTTCATAATGATAAAAGAGCACTTCTTTCTCCCAACACCTAATCTCAATTCCCAACAGCCAACTTTAATGGTTCCAGAAGATCTAAATTCATAAAAATAAAATAAAATTCGTCTTTCTAGTAAGCCCAAAGTACACAATTTTTTTTTTGTATCTTCAGTCAGAGTAGTATTTCCGGCAATTGCACGTAGCCGCTATCTCTCCATGTTCAAAAAAATCAAACTTTCGGGTCATGGCCCATTCTCAATGCATGTGAGGGTTTGTATATATTTGCAAATGACATCAATCAGTCCTGAAAATCTACGTTCAAATTCACAGATCCAGTTGATAAACTACAGGGCCTGATGGTGCCTGCTTGTAAAGGTCTTTCCTCCAGTGAGCAATCATGACAGGGCTTAAGGAGGAAGCCCTGGCTAATTCTCAGCTCACATCCGTGGTTAGACGGGGAAGCAGACACCACCAGCCCTCCCTATTAAGTCTGTTAGTTCAGGAAAAGAAAACGCTTCATGTGCTTATTGACCATCTGATCTTCCAGTTCTCCATTTTTTCGGCCTTCAATAGCTCTTCGCTTAGTTGTACAAGGACCATCCCAATCAGAGCACTTGGGCTGGTTGAGAGCTGGTTGAGAGCAAGGCATTATAGAAGTCTTAGAAATAGTGAAATAGTGTCAAACTAGGAAAACTAATGCTCTTAGTATATCTATCACATTGCATCCTCAATCTACTTACAAGTTGTGGAATATTATAAGAAAGAATATGGAAAAGCTGGACATTATGTATGCATCCAGCAAGAAAATGCTGAATATTTGACTGAAATTTTGAAGATTTTACCACTAATGTGAAATTTATTTAATTTTTTTTTAATGAATAACAGTATCAGGTGCATTATATTATCAAGTGCAAGCATAGTAACAAAGTTCGGATTCGGGAATTATTCGGCAGAGGTTAAGTTCGAAAAAAAAGGGAAAAAATCGGCAAATTCGGGTTAAGTTCGGGATAAGTTCGAAAAAATAAAAATTAATAATTATAAAAAATAAGAACGTGATGCCAACTAATCCTTCTACCAATCTATATGTATTGACATCTCTTACTATGTTAACATTTATTCCAATTTCTAAAAAACAAGCATTATGTAAACTCGCAAACTCAAGAAAAAAATTACATAAGGTTTAAGTAAGCTTTATGTAATTTAAGAAAAAAGAATAATTTAGATTACATGTTTGTATATGCAAATCAAATTATATAAGCAATTCAAAAATATATAAAAATGAGAAAAATAATAATCTGAATAGATAAAATCAGAAAAACAATATATAAGTGTATTTATTTGGCATAATATAGTTATTTAGCAAAATATAGGAATAACTCAGAATAAATAACACAAATCTTATTTTCTCTTAGTTCAGTGGAAATTCAACAGACTAATCAGCATGCAAAATTATCTTTTTTCTCTCAATTCAATCGAATGTAATCAAAATCCTAAAATAGCTTACTCGAATAGAGTTTTCTCATTCTCCTATCAGTTGGCGATTTCAATCAAATGAAGATTTCTCAGTGTGAAATAAGTCTCGGGTTTTTAGTAATAATTCTATTGCTAATTAAAAGTTTATTTTACCCTCATTCTTATTTTAGAATTCTGAATAAGCATGAACGAATAATTTGTGAGAAGTCTTCATTCGGAATAAGTTCGGTATAAGTTCAGAATAATTCGTTCGTTCGGGAATTATTCGCGAATAATTCGTTCGTTCGGGAATTATTCGTTAGTTCGGGAAAAAGAAGCCTTTTTAAACGGCACCCCTTAAAAAATGAATAGTTCGGGTACAATTCGGGAATTATTCGAGAACTTTGTTACTATGAGTGCAAGAAATTATGGAGTCCAAACTCCAAACATACAAGAAACTTCTGTTTACATCACTTCTATCGAGAAAGTCCACTACATCAACATATGCATTATGAAGGAATTATTTAGGCTGGGATAGACAACTAATGTACTGCAACAGGATTACAGAGTGTTTATTATTCCGAATTGCAAAAAATCCAACACAGCAGAGTAAAAGTCAAAAAGAATCGGGTATTGGCCAATCAGGAGTTACCATATATTTTTCATACGCCATTCCAACAAGTTTGTCAAAGGCATGACGCTCGATCTCCCTATAAATCCATATAATGTTTGCATTAGGACCATGATGCACAGAAGGTCAAGAGAAAATACACAACGTATGTGAAATAATCTAAAAAGAGGACAAGATTTTTACCTTTCTTGCAATTTCCTCACCTCCATGGCGGACTTCTCTAGTTTACCTAGCAAGAATTTCTTCTTAAGAACCTATTATATAAAAATAATAACCATGAGATGGGTGTCCTGAAGAATAGTGTATTCTACCATACAAGATAAATTGTTTATAAGATATCACAATATATACATGCTGATCAGATCATTTCTCCATCATTAATCTAGATCTACTGGATTTAAACACAAGTATAATGTCCGTCATGGCCAGAGTTGCAATACCAACAACTATGGAAAAACAAGAACAGTGAGAATTTCATATCGATATTATAAATAAGTACAAATAAGAAGAGTGATGTAGGAACTTTTCTTTTGCTTGCTGTAAACTTTAAGCCTTAAAGGGCTGATTCCCATCAAAGAGTATCAGCATACCAAAGGATAGTGTGAACAGTACCTTATCCAGATAGACAAATCACATACACAGACATAATAGAGAGAGAGATATGTTACACATGGATAACTACCAGTAAAAAAAATCAGTGGTTTGACTTGTTGCATGTTACTGTTAGGTAAATATAATATTACTGTAACAACGTGTACGAGATACATCATATCATTACTAGTGTATCTCATTGCAATATTAGACTATAATTATCTCATCACAAACTTAGATCAGTCCAAAGAGCCCTAATGAGGGAGGTGTTCAGGGGCAGAGCCAGGATTTTCTTGTGGAGGAGGGGGAGGAAAGCGATGGTTGAGTAATAATGTTAGTAATTGGTAATGGATTTGTGGAGAAGGATTAGGCAGGTATGAAATATTATGGGTTTAGGGGGGGTCCAACCTATTGGGGGTTGGGGAACGTAGCCCTTGTTTTTTTTTTTTGAAGACCAAATTCATGGGCCATCTCATCCGTATCCTTCGCACATCCCCTCCGGGTAAAGATTCTCCTTGTTTAGGGGGGCAGCTGCCTCTTGGCCCATGGCTATGCCCTATTAAGCATAGTATAAAAGGTATTATTTTCAAAAGTCGGGGGGGCAGCTGCCCCCTTTGCCCCATGGCTATGCCCTGTTAAAAATTTAAATAACATAGTATAGTTTTTTACATTTCTTTTTTCAAAAGTTTAGGGGGGAAGCTGCCCCCTCTGGCAAAGGAAGCATTAGTGGTTTATCATGGGGTCAATAATGCTAATCCCTCTTTTGTGCTACTCCTATTCCTAAGAAGGGAAGAAGATAAGAAAAGGCTCAGCTGGTTTTCCAATATATAGCTTCTAAAGGCTGCCTTCTCTCGGCTGGATGTTAGTCCAGCCTGCTATGGGGCCATTACTAGTAAAGGAGAGATGGGGCACACTAGTGCCCTTACGTTTTCAGCTGGCCATGTATATAAAAGGGGAACACACTTCTTCTTTATTTTCATTCCGAATAAAGGGGGGATCTCGTGGTTCTTATGCCTCCACGTTTCCTGATCCTTTTCTTTTAGTGCTTTGACGCAAAGCGATAGCTTCTAGCTAGTTCAATGGATAAGATGTCTACCCTCCAGCTCACTCAAGAATGGGACTGCCGTAGTCCACCACAAGCTCGTTCTGATCTTGGATGCAATACATTGGAATTCTGAAGCACCCCCACAAACGCTAGAGCACATCCTCCTGCTGTGTGTTAAGGCACCATTGCTGCTATGCAAGACCTAAAATCTAATGAGCTAAGATCAAGATATGAAGAATACGGAAAACTATACAATAGCAATCTTAATCACAAATAATTAATCAAGAAAATTTAAGAAAGCAATTTTAAGAAGATTCAAGGCCATGTCACAAACCTACAATAATGACCCTCAGTTATATATGTGAGGGTTAATGGAATTCTATAATTCCACAAGCTTAGGGATCAATCTCTCATTCAATACAAATTTTCTTGTCCAATTAAGGATTTCAAGAAACGAAGCGTAGGCTCAACAAGGTTTATAAATTAAAGATAGCATGTGAAGTGATTACGAACATCGATAAATAGGAATCACAAACCAGCAGCCTAGATAAGGAAATCACGGGATCTCGGTTTAGGGTTTTAGGGTTTTAAAGGGTAGGAAGTATTTCAAATAGGGTATTGGGACTCGGATTTATGCAAGATGGCTGTTTTAGGTTTTTGGAACTGTAATAAGGCTGTAGTAGGGCTGGGATAGCAAGGGACTAGGGCTGGGACTTAGGGCAACAACCAAGACAGGGGTGCGGCAGTCCAAGGGAGGGGCTGTGAGGGCTGCGGCAGTCCAAGGAGAAGGATTGTAGGGGACTGCGGCAGTAGCTGGGGGCTGCTGGGATGGCCAGCGGCAAGGAATGCAAGGGGGGGAGTGGGGCAGCTTTAGGGTTGGTGGCAAATAACTATGGCAGCAAGAGAATGGCTGCCCTACAGATTTGTTCACACAGAAATCAAAGAAAGAGAGGAGAAAAGATGATGATCATACCTTAGAACCCTTAGGGAATCACTCCCATGGCATCACACCAATTTCCAATCTGGAGAATATTTAAAAATCTCTAATCTTTGATTATAATTCACTAACTAAAAATTTACAGCAAAAAAAGGCTTTAAATAGTTAAAACCCTAATTGTAAAAATACTTAAATAACCAAGACACATAAAAAGACTATAATAACTTAATACTAATAAATTGTTTCCTCTAACTAAAAGTCCAGCCCATTGGGCTTTTAAAACTATGCTAAATCATACTAAACCAGACCATATGCACACCTTCCCAGTATGGGGTCTTCCTAATGACCTATGTGTGCATATGAGGTCTTCAATACCCAAAATCATCCACCCAAAGTGACACTTGGGCCTTCTTCTTCTTCCTCTGCCTATGATAAACTTGGACCTCCTTTTGATGTTGGATGTCCGCATCAACCATTCTGGTGTGTCACCATTCAACTCCAACATGCCCGCTTAGTTAAGAACGGTGATGATCTAACCCCACAAGGTTTTGAGAGAGAGCTTAACCCGACTCTCGGTTAAGAACGACAAGGTTATACGTTTCACACGGTGAACAATTCTATGGAAAGTTTCATCCGACATCGTGATGGAAGACATAGCTTATGATCATCTGTTTTGATCATGCCACTAGGCATTTGATTAGTACATTGTACAATGATTCGAACACTGGAGCGTCTCTTCAATACGAATACAGTAACTTTGACTTAGTTTCTCTCTGCTTTTCTCCTCTAGTTCCCACTGTTACCACACACTCTGGCACTTCAATGTATTGGAACTGCTGCTATATAGAATTGCACACTGTCCATCTATGCAAAGCTGATTACAAAAATACTAATCACAACTCCTCTTGTTTGGTTTTTAATATAATGCTTTGTTACCATTTTATATATATATATATACATATATATATACACACACATATATATATACATATATGTGTGTGTGTGTGTGTGTGTGTGCATACATACATACATACTATTCAAAATTATGTACGTTATTAAGTCCTGCATTTTCAATGAACTAAATATTTTGTAAGCAGTTAGAGCATAATATAAGCCATGGACTGTAAGATGGATCATCTGCAAGGGTTGAGAAGAATATGAACTTCTGATGAATTCTTCATTTGAGCATAAAAAGGGATTCTGTAGTGCCAATGTGCCATTAAACATACCTGCTCATGGTGCTTGTCCTCTAACCTACTGATGTCTTCGCCAATCTCTTCATCTTCTCTCTGTGCAAGGTCAGGCTGAAATGAGAGGAATGTACAATCAAAATAAGAAGAGAACGCTAAAAAAAACTATACACAAACTTTATACCAAGACTATAATGGATAGTGTGGCATAAAACACTCAAAGTGAAGCAGATCCAATCAGAAATGCAGCTTCAAGGAAACAAACTATCCATTCTTATTGCGTTTTCAGAAATCCAGCCTAAAAACCAACAAGGGGTTGGTGTGCTGGCCAGGAGCAGGACCAGGCCTCAGGAAGCGATGGTTCTGAGTTCGATTCCCTTCCCCTTGTTGGCCACCCTCAGGGATTTATCCCTACTTGCCCAGTGCATGTAGATGGATGGGTCTGCATGTGCCCGGGGGATTAGTCGGGTGCTCTAAAGAGGCCCAGACACCCTCGTTACCCAAAAAAAAAACTTTTGATAAACATGAGGGTGCTACATATGTGCTACCCACGCACATAGAGGAAACATAGCTTGCATCACACATGGAACAAAAATCTCATCGAATATTCAAGGCATATTAGGAAACATATGGTGCCCATTTAATATGAGTACTCTTGTAAAAGGAAACCCACCACTGGTTCTGGGAAAATTCCAATACTCTGAACCTCCAGGAGAAGTCTTTCATCCAGTGACATATGATCATACTGAAATTCAGTACAAGCCATGCGAGGCATCAGTGCTTGGTCTGGCTGTAATCCATTTAGGGAATGACCAAAATTTGAGATTAGCCCAGTTTTTGGATCCATCACATCATCATGTTCTAACTCATCTTGTTCCAGCTCCAGCTCATCAAGGTAACTCCTAGCAGCTGTTATCCTATAACCATTTGAAGCCGCTCGTCCAATGATCTGAAAGTTTCCTAATGATCGCTGTTTCAAAATATTGGGTTTCAACTCTGCATCCAGATCAAATCTATCAAGCTTGAGGTCTTCATTCCCTATGCTGCAAAATCCTTCATCCTCTTCCTCTGAAATGAAAGCTGCAAGGAGTCTCTGGCAAAGGGGAATTGCATTATGAACCTTTATTCCTGGTACTAATTGTTCTGGAAAAAGATCAACACTCTTTCTTTCACTGGAGAACCCCATATTTCTCTCGCATCCAATCAACTCATTTCCATTAGGGACAGTACTGCAATCGTCTTTACCAACCGAAACTGGGGTTGGTTTCAGCAAACTAAATCCAATATCGCCCTGAAAAAAGAAGACGGAGAAAAATTGAATTCATGTCTGCAGCAGGAGTTATCTAAAAAAACAAAAGACCCCTCAAGCAATATAGTTTAAATTATAAAAATATGAAATCCTACTTTTTAGAAATAAAAGCCAACCACCACTTTCCACTCATTCTGATTCAGTAATCTACAAGTATGTAGGGTTCCCATCTAGAGACAAATTTTTGAGAGATTATCAAGATCATAGAAAGCAGATATGCACATCCATTAGACAACCAATAAAATGCAATAGAGGAAACTGATTGGCTACAAATATATTTACACTCATGAAGCTTCAGTAAACAAGACACAAACCAGTGGTACCAAATATGTTAAAAGAAGTCTGCCGATGCCTTCACGTCTGGATCAGTATTGCATATAACATGGACATTTGCAGGATTTATCCATGATGCAAATATGGTAAATCACATTCAATTCAATAGAATAACACAGGCAAAGTGGAAAGCACTTCTTTTTTAGGCTAAGAAGTCCTGTACCCATGACTCAAAATTGCCTTGCCAAGCTACATGAAACAGATTTCCGGAAGTCCATAGAAAAATTATCCAATCATACCCAAAGATAAATGCAACTCAAAATCCTCTTGGAAAGAAAAAAGAAGATCATCAGTTCATCACCTGTTGCTTCAAATAGGCTATGTCTTCAGCCTCCACAAAACCAAAGAGTGGCTCCATTTGCCTCCAGAAGGAGCTAGAACAGGCGCGGGCTGCAATGCAAATGACCAATTAATGCAAAGAAGGAAAGTTTTCGACAAGTACACAAATACAAGAATAGAAGTGAAGGTAATACAAAGATTTATAGCAGCCTTTGCAGCAGCCAATAGCTCTTCATGGGCATTGCCTGATTCGACTGAGAAAATTGAAAGGACATTGATTAAACAACAATAATATCAATAAGCACATTACTTTGTAGGATTCTGCAAAAGAATTTCATTAACATTTTGAACGCCAAATACCTTGAAAATCTGGGGCTCCATTATTCGTTGTATGCCTTTGGCGAGTATAAGCCTTACGGTCAGACAGCTTCCTAGTTGGTAGGCGACCTGCTTTGCTGAGTCAAAGAAATCAATATAATAAGAGAGTTTAATAGGATGAGGCCAAATGGAAAAGTAGATGAGTTGAATAACCTCAAAGATTGGCAAGGAGAAAATTTTTAACCTTTCAGTCTTGTCCAAACCGAGCCTTCCACTTCTGAGCTCTTTCACCGTGCCAACATAGCCAAGCTTCTCAATTGTCACTGGCATGCTAGGCCTTGTGGAAGTGAAACCCCGTCCAGTCCTCCCTTGCCTTCGAACACCATCTCCATTATCTTCATCACTAGCCAACTTATTCTTTCTTGACGGAAGAAGAGTCAAATCCTTTTGAACAGTCTGTCCAGCTTTCTCATCTATCTCACTAGACTTCTTCACAATATCTCTGGACTTGATTTCACCAGCTCCTGACTCCTCACTTTCTGATAATGCAGCTGAAGAAAAATGGTCACCTTTTAATTTAACTTGCTGAGGAGCCTCACTAGACAAGCGTCTTGGGAATCCCAACCCATTTTCATTACCAGCAATGTTGGACATTGTATCTAAAGCCGAGGCTTCATCATGGCTTGAAACAAGAGGAATAAAATTTGTTCTTCTTGCAGAACGGGATATCTTTTGTGGCCTTTGCCCAGCCCATTGTGCTACAGGTGGTGATGAAGACCGTGTCGATGATGTGCGTTTGCGATTGTTAGCCCCAACAACATCATGAGGCTTGTTATTACATTGGGATAGCTCCCAAAAATCAGGAACTCCTATTGCTCGATGGACATATGAAGATGATTTGGGTTTTGCACCTGAACCTGATCGTGGTGCCCGAGCAGCCACATTTATTTTCATGCTTGAAGTAGGACTAGCTGAACTAAACTCTTCACGGACAATAGGCCTGAATATTGTATAGAATAGAGAAGAGGTTAGCTTAATTAGTTTCACAACAAAGGAATCAGGAATAAAGGGGTTACAAGAAGAAAGAGAAGCAACATCCTCCTAACAGAAAACGAGTAATAAAAGACTCAACTATCAGCAAGAAAAAGAAAAAAAAAGTGTATATTGCAGCAGATGAGACACATATATAAAGAATTGTCAAAAACACAAAGAAAAGCTGTTAAGGATGTTTCCATACTTGTTAGCAGCTTTTAGATTCACCCTTTCCTTATCTGAACTAACAGGACGATCTCTTCTATCATTGGGAAGAGAACCATTGTCCTGGTCAGTCCTGGGCATGGAAGAACGCACGCCAAGACCAGTTTGATGAGAGATTGCATCTGCTCTTCCAACTCCGACAGCTGTATTAGCAGGTCCTACCCTGTATTAAGATGCTCACAAATGAAAATTACCATATAGGAGTCCTATAAAAAAGAATAAGAATAACTACGAAGAAAAATGATGTTAAAGAATATACATTACATAAGTTTTAAAAAAAATACATGAACCAGAAATGGTAATGTTGGCATATAACTTTTCCACTACAAGTAAAGAAAGTGATCTTGATAAAAAAAAAAACAGTAGAACAGTTTTAACATATAACACGTTGAACTAGAAAGGACAGCGTGGTAACATCTAACTTTCAATGAAAAGTATTTAATTTCGACCATAGGGATGATGCAAAAGACAGGAGGATAACCGACACATACACAAGAAATGAAAATCTCAAGTCTTCTAATTTCTAAGATATACATGGAAATCCACAAAGTGTTAGCAAATAAGTGTCATTATTCACCTGAAATCCTCAACCTGACTTTCTTTGAAAAAATAGATGTCGTTAAGTTATCAACTAAAACCAAGGTGGCATAACCATTAATAGGTTTCTACAAATGCTTCTCTTATTTATTGATCATAAGATCTCTATTTAAATGTAAACATCAGAGACATAAGCATAAAACCACATATGCAGTTGAAGGAACCTCAGATGCATAAAATCAGCTCAACTCTTGTTTATAATTTCAATTTCCAGCAAATGATACAAGGGCATCATCTTCCTCCACAACCTCTAAATCTCATTGAAACCCCCACATTGGGCTGAAATCTGGTTAGGGAATTTAAGGTATTCAAAGATATCTCTCATCCATCAAAATGAGAGCCTCCAACAATAAGACATGGGAAATCAAAGACCCTGCCAAAAAGTATCCACCTCCACCCCAATGTAGGATTTGTGGAAAATCCAAAAGCATTCCTAGGTTTCCCCCAGAGAGATAAAGTCAATGAATAATAAATAAATGGACCAGTATCCTGGAATAGGTCCAGACCTTTCAGCTCCACAACCATATTCAATGAGATCGATTTAGTCCATTCAACATTTATATCAGATTCCTTAAAACTCAAAATAAAAGAGTGTGGCATAGAAAATTTTCATCATCACAACAAAGTGCATCTGATATATGTTCTAATGCTGAAAATTCAAAATGTAACTGAAGGCAGATGCATGAGTTGAATTATTGCAAGAAATCAGACCTGAAGCCATGGGTGTCGCTCAATCTTGATCGGGCATCACTAATAAGCCTTTGCTGAATGCCCTGTTTGGATTCCCGATCATTGTCAAGAGGTCTGGTCAATGCTGTATTTGTAGAAACATCAGGCTTTATCCCAGAACGCTTCTTCCTCATTTTTGACTTCTCCCAACCATCAACACCAATTGATAATGTTCGATCTTTTTCCTCAGATTGAACTGCGCCAGATTGAACTGCTCCACTATTTGTAAGTCTGAACATTTCTCTCTCTCTATCCGTGGTCACAGATGGCCGGGCAAGAGCATGAGCCCGTACATCCAGCTAGATCGATCAGAATGCAAATGTTAGCTTTCTGTGAATGAGTTGCAACTGCATTACATTTTATTTAAATGAAGGAAAGGAAAAAAATCAAACAAGAGGAGATACAGAAAATTAAGCAAGTGACTGACAGCTACAGGAAATTGAGAGCCAACGAAAATCAGATTAGTTAACATAAAACAGCACAATGTAGAAAGGGTCCTCGGTGCTGGTGTCCCAGACAGAAAAACAGGTGACGTTCCTAGAAAATCCAACACGACAGCAAGGATTTAAATATGGTCAATACTTGTGATCAGTGATATATTGAATATATCACAATATTGGTGGGTAGGGATATATCCATCCTAGGTAATTATCTTTCCACAATTTATCTGTCAAACAGCATCATCGCAAATATCAAACGGCCATCACACAATATAAAAATACATTATGTCAGCTGAAATGTATATTTCAACGCACAGTTGGTGATATTTTGAATTTTCTTCTGACTTTGTTTTTCAACCTAATTTCACCGAAGTTTTATTTGATTTTGGCTCGAATCAACCTAAATCAACTCAAATACCGTGGGAGTCATTGTAGAATGCATAGAGGGAGGATTTTTTTTCCTCGAAAAAGCGTTAAAAGATATATTTTTTCTAACTTCTTCAAATTTTAAGATTAGTAGTATGCCAATTAGATACCAATAAAAAAAAAAATAGTAGACCAATCAGGTTTAAACTAAATATGTTGTGTATTTACGGCCGATCTATCTATTGGCTGGAAAATCTCAAGTTCTCAACAAGAAATATAAATTTTTAATTTTTTAATAAATAAAATTTTAAACCATCATAAAACTGAATATTTAATACTATAGGCTTATTGCTAGCCCAATTTAGTTCAAAACTGAGTTTGTTATGCAAATCCAGTCAATTTATCCATATATATATATAATTCATAGGAAAAAATTTTATTTTTTATTATTTAGTCGTAATATATATTAAAATAATTGTTACTTAATTTTATAAAATAGTGTTGAGTAAATTATTTAAGAGAACGCCAATATTTAATTATGTTACAAAAAAAGTCCGATTACTTAAGGTAAGTTAATGATCCCTATCACCACAATTATTATTATTTTCTGATTGTTTGATCATTGATGCATTGAATAGCTTATTGGTGTTATATTGGTACTCCATCATTAGCGTGTATCCTTGTCACTCAAGTCCTGGCATTTGTATCTCTTATATACATTGGTGTTTATTTTGCTTCTTTTTTTTTTTATCCCTAAGTATGTATTTAAGTTTAATATAATATTTACTGAAGTTTCAATTAAATATTTCTGCATTTTTTCTAATATTTGTATTTCAATGTTCCCTTGAACGACGATAAAACTCCATTTTTGCCGATATTTGTCATATATCCTCTTTTTGAAGTGTGATATATCCCATGATATCATCATATAAAACTTTGCACGCCACCGTGTTTGTAGAATTATAAGATGAAATATATATATATATATATATATATATATATATATATATATATATATATATAAACATATAAACTCATGCCACATTAAAATATATTTTTGGTAACAAAAGTACAAAGAGAAAAAGTTGAGATTTTGTCAACAGCATTTTTGAGGAGTGTCTAACACAAATCTATAGCGCGTCTGTTAAAATAATGTTCTGAAAGAGGGCCTGCATCCATGTTAGATGGACAAAATAAAAATCGATGGACAAAATAAAAATTGAAACAAAGGCCTGATAGCAGATCTATAGGAAAAGGAAACATATCTTAATAAGGAGTATTTGAAGGTTTTGGAAAAGCATAAAAACAGAAATTTCACCTCCATCCAACAATATATACAACTACCAAAATGATTTTTAATCATAAGCCAATAAATAAAAAGAAGTATACAAAAATATTAGAATGAGAAGTCCAAGATACAAACCCTTACATCAACCATAGAGGTTCGTGTGCGTTTGTTCGGAACAGGGTTTTTTGTCCTCTCTTCCAACTTTTGCGAATCAAGTTCAAAATCACTTGAGATCCCATGATTATGGGTTCCCATCTTAGCTATATTTGCTCCTAGGACTGTCCGATCATTCGATAACGAGGCATTTGACCGGTCGCTCGCCGAAACTTCTGCTCGAGATCTCTTCTTCAATGGAATGCTTGGGAAATACTTGCCGAATAAGGATAGGGCTTCATTAAAGTTTTTTGCACGTTCCCTGCTAAATGAGACATTTTGATAAGGTAACTCAGTGCTAAATTCAAATGTAAACAATATGAACTTATACCTTGCCCTGACAGAGCTGTCATGAAGACTAGCCTTGACCCGCTTGAGCTCTTCAAGTGAGGACGTAGGTAGCAGCTTGCTTTTTGAAGAGCCATAGAGGGAATCATTAGTTGACATGCCAAGGGCAGCAGCGACTCTTTTAAGTTCTCCTTGTCGGGGAAACTTATGGTCAGCAGCCATCAATTTTGGGTCAAAACGCAAGCACTGGAAAAAATTCATCACATCTCCATGAGTTACTGTAGAACCACTTCTCGACATGCTTGGAAGTGCTGATAGGATTCGATTCTCCATGCCCTCACGGAGGCTACCCGACCTGTTCAATGAAGCAGCTGGGTAGGCTCCACGCTGCCCACTAGGGTAAACCGGCCTATCTGGGCTACCAGAAGACAGGTTGAACTTGCTACTCGTTGCCATTGCATTAGTTTCTCCAAGCCCTCTGAATTACATATCCAACAAATATAGTGGCACATGAACAAACATATAGAACCACAACACGTGACAGCCGAATTTAAAGGTCTAAAGACAGTGACATCATAAACTGCAACAGGTGTATCTGCAAATGATAAGAAAACAAATGATAGAATCCCAAATCTAAATCAAACTGAAATGGAACAACTAAAGTTCACAGTTAAACTCAAAGCAACAGAAATCCCATTTTGCAGTCTTCAATGCTCATGACCAGAATTGGAAGTACCAGTAAAAAATTAAAAGATAAGGCAGAAACAATACAAGCAATAACTCATTTGCCAAATAAAGTCAGAGCAAATGCTGGGAAGATTTTAACAACTAAACTGAGGTTCATTAATCCTACAATTGCTGGGGTATAGATTATTTTAGAGTAATGGCAGTATCTGTTATAAGGATCACACGACATACTTGATCAGAGAGTTTTTGATTAGATTTCTATTAATGGGTTGAGGGATGATTACTCTTCAGTTCAGCTAATCAAAAAAATGGATTACAAAACCTTCATTCATAAAATGGGTGTGGGATCTTTCATAGGATTTTAGCAGTGTATGGAGATTTCTCAGTCCTCGAAATTGGTCATTAGCACACGGTTGCTGTAGTTAATATTTGGGTCGCCTTCTTGTTCTGCGGGTTTTCTTCAGAACAGTGTTACAAGGCTACAACAGATTATGTCATAGGATTTGTAAGTCTGATCCCATTTTAATGTCTAAAGTTTTCAGTAGGGTTCATGTTCATGATATTTGGAATCCTTTCAACATTTTTTGTTTTTGGTTTGTTTTTTCCGCAGTTACCAGAGCAAGAAGCAAAAACGTGAAGCAAAGCGAAAGCGAGAAGCAGGAAGCGAGGCTCAAAAAAACCTTAGGAAACGGGAAGCGAGAAATGAGATATAGGCTCCTTATTCCCATTATGGGTAGCTATATCTTTGATTTTATTTTACATGAGATTTTTGTGGAAAATTAGGTGCCTTAAGTTCCAAACCGACGATACTTACTTAGAGTCTACACCCAAGGCTTAGATTGTGGTTTATCCCGTCATTTCACACATACAGCTCCATTTGACTACTAAATAAGACGTGATGGAAACGAGCTTCCTAGGAAGTGAGGCTGTTCGAGGAAGCGAGCTTCCTAGGAAGCGAGTCTGTTTGAGGAAGCGAGTTTGGGAAACAAGCTTCCTAGGAAGCGAGCTTCCCACCCTATACATAGCTTCCCTGCAACTATGGTTTTTTCCTTCATCCTTTCTTTTCCCGTGGAAGAAGTGCCATGTATTCAGCACGTTCTTCCACCATACAAAGATCTCCCACATCCCCCTTATTTACAAAAAAAAAAATCCTAATTACACCTCCTTTGGCTCACAAGTTAGCATTTTGGTTTGCATTTCTAGGCGTAACTGTGCAGAAAACATTAAGTCCTCTACTAATATCTCCAAATTCTGTAGGTAATTTCCAAGGACCATCTGAAGCACCTGATCCAACCAATGGCATTACTAGAATATCCTTACACCTGTTACAAGCAAAGAAACACGAACACAAGATCTTTCGGCCTTCATCGAAGGCTCTCTCCTTTGATCAGTCTCTTATGCTGATAGGACCGTATACAGTAATTACACCATCGTTTCTCACACCTTTGAAGTTTATTCTCAAACTTCTTTCATTTTGGTTTAGCCTAAATTTTAAATGAGTTGCACTCATAAATAGCTTGCAAATTGATTTTAAGATCGAAAACACAGTAATCTTAAAATTCTTTCATATGATTCAGATATCTTCTGTTTCTGTTTCTATCATCCCAGATCATAGTATATTGCTTTCCCGTTATTGGCATGTTATTTTATTTTTTTGCATTATTGGAGAATACAGATTTAGCATGTGAAGTATTGGCATATAGAGAAAAGGCGACAATAACAAATTGGAATTGAATATGGGAAATTTTAAAGGAATGTAATTAATGCTGAATCAACCCAAAGGCGAAAAATCATGGAAATTCTGAGCTGAATTATTGAGAGAGCAATCAGAGACATTGGAAACTTGCTATGGAAATGGTCATTAGAGACAGGAGTACTGGTACCATACATATGAGGAAGGTATAGTTAGAATGGGAATTTTAAAGCAACCAATCTTTGTTGCATATTGGAACAATAAGTATCCGAATGGAGAGGTCCTGCTGACATGCATTTGGAGCATCTCTTATGTAACACCATCTTCATCGCAAGGAGAGTTATAAGGATCAATTCTTTTGATTTCTTATTTCAACAGAAAACTGCAGATAATGATGGTGAAGCTTCGTGAATGCTCTGCTAACTATATTAGTTCTTTAAATATGCAAGTACTAGGCCTTCTGGAATAATGGTGAGTTTAAGACTTAAAGTCCTGGTGAGTTCAATGTTGGGGGTACAACTTTTCTATAATTCCTAACTCTGCCTATTTGTTAGGGAAGAAAAAGATAATTTCAAGCTTGCATAAAGGTCTGAAAGTCTTGCAATTGCTTGTCTTCCATTCATCTTCGAATTGTGCATGAGGTCTGTATTTCTGCTATCTCGCAGCATTAAAGGCACATTTTGGTCATGAGGAAATTCTGTGTTACTTAACTGAGAGAATCATGTATTTGTGATCAAATGGAGATTGACTGTGACGAATGTTGTATGGAAAATCTAAGCGGGTCATTTGGACATTAATTCAGGGGAGTTAATTAAACAAACAGCTAAATCAATATAATCTGAAATGGAGAATTCCTCCAAATAAAAGTTATCGCTTTGACTTAATTGAATTCATGGAGATATATTAATGAAACATGTTCTTTCTTTTTTTTCGTTCAACAGTGCCATTAAGAAAACTAATTTCCATGATGGATCTTCTGATTTTCCCTTCCAAGTTTGGCTAGACAAGATCCTGCCATATCGTCCTCAAATCAGAAATTATATTTCTTTCTTTGATTTTTTCTTTAGTATACTTTCCATAGGATTTAGCTCCTTTAGTTTTTTCCCCATGCAACGCGATTCAAACGGATGTTATTCTTGTGTTATCTAGCCATGAAAGAGCTTCTTATAGTTAACTTTTCTAAATCAAGTAAACCTCAAAACAACCCACCAATAATGGATAGTGAAAGCTTCCAAAATCCATACTTCATTCACTGTACAAACGAACTATAACACATCCAATAGAGCAATCACTTCAAAGATCATACACAGTAAACGAATCTACAATCTACATAAATAGAAATGAATGGATTCTTTTCAGTCAGCAAGTATCCAATTCATCAAATGACTGTATCTAATCCAGAGTGAATAATAATAATTTAAAAAAAACATAATTCAGATTTGTGCAGCATAACGACGAAAATCATGATCTAAGTAAGAATCAATTGACCTAAAACAGTATATTCAGCATCAAAATAATCAAAATTACAGCTAAAACCTTGTATGAACGAATCAAATCAAGCAAAGTGTAAGAAAACCAAAATTCACGAACGATAAACGAAAGCTGAAGTGATGACATTGAGAAATGCGTGAATCGAATCGAATCGAATCGAACTTACCACAGAAGAGTAGAAATTGATCGTCGTCGAATCGAGAGAAACCGGAGCTAGGGTTTTGGAAAAATTAGGGTTTGGAGAGGAAGAAGATTTTAGTTACTAGTGTTATTATTTTGGGGGTGGTGTAGGAGGATCGGTGGAGTCTGAAAATACATAATTGAGAATGAACAGTACAGATGTCATGTTTTTGAGGGAGGAAAGGGAGCGAAGGAGAGAGGAGACAGAGAGATTACTGTATGTAATTATCAGTTTTTACCATCACTGGTAGATAGATTAGGACATTTTATTTTATACTATATGGTATGGTATCGAGTCCCTTGACGTATTTGTTTTTTATTTTTCCTCCTCTTTATTTTTATTTTTTTATTATTATTATTTTCATAATAAACACTTTAAGATTCACTCACTGGTCAACGCCGTCTTTTTTTTTACACACTACCTGTAATTAAGATTCAATCATCCTTAGGAAGAAAAAATATTAAACATAATTTATTTAAGCTTAATCACAGTTAAAAAGAGGGTTAAAAGGGACACGGCAATCGACTAGATAACGAAACGCGGAGTCGGCTAATTACTGCTTTTTTTCTATAATTTCAAATTAGTCTATAACTACCTCCCCCTCCTTATCCACACATGTTCATTTTTCCATTTATGCCCTCATGAGCCAACATGGTAAATGGTTTTTTAGGGATGTTGGCTGTACATTTAAGGGTCTTTATTTGAAAATTTATTTAAAAAGATATTGTGTCTATTGTGTGGGTTGTACATTTAAGTGTCTCTTATGGATCATGAATGTAGACCTAAAACCATTCCCACTTGATGAATTGATACCATCAATCCTCGAGTAAGGGAAGATTTGGAAGAGATGCTATTTTAAGCTTTTTTTTTTTATTTTTTGTTGAGCAATAATATGTTTTTGGACCATGAAAACTCGTAAGAGGAATTTATGGGTGGACTGGGCTACGTCCAATCTCTTGAAAAACAAACATTTCTGGACCATGAAAACTCCATTGGACTGTTCTTGGTCATGGCGTAAAATCCTGAAAAGTCGTTCGACGGCGAAAGAGTTGATTTTTCATTTGATAGGCAATGGGAGAAAAACATCATTATGGTTTGACCCGTGGCACCATAGGGGTATTCTTCAGGATCGGTTTGGCTCTCGATTGCACTTCCCCTCCTCTGCCACAGTCTCATGCATAATCTCTAGGGATTCTTGGTCTCCCCCCGTGACCAGATCAGCGGACCTTGATGCAGTTTGGAATGACCTCCCTCCCCTTCTCCCATCTCCTGAGGAGTTGGAAGATGAAGTTATTTGGAAACTCAACTCTAATGGTCTCTTTAGCCTCAAATCCGCCTGGGAAGCAACAAGATCAATTCAACCCAAAGTTTAATGGAAAGATATTGTTTGGTTCGGAATGAACATTCCCCGTGTCACAGTATGATATCGTGGCTAGCATTGTCCAACGGCCTCCAAACACAAGATCTTTTGGTCAGTCACTCTATTCTTACAAGATCACGGTGTGTGTTCTGCTGGGCTGCTAATGAAAATACAGCTCACTTGTTTTTTGAATGCCCGTTCTCAAAGATAACATGGAAACATATTATGTCTCTATGTGGCTATGGTAATAGAGGCATTCTAGACTGGGAGAATGAAGTTCCTTGGATCATTTCAGCTTTTCAAGGAAAGAATGTGGTGCAAAGCTTGAAAAAGGTGGCCTTCAATGCCACCATTTACCACCTATGGATGGAACGCAACCATAGAATATTCAAGAATCAGTTTCGGGATTCCTCTACGATTATCAAGTTGATTAGAGACGATTCGAGAAGTCGCTTCCCTCTAGTGATTCCTCGAGTAGAAGACACAGCTCATAATCGTGGTTTCCTGGCTCGGTGGGGTTTGACATCTAAATTCTTTGTTAAACCCGAGCGGACCTGTTCGTGGGTTCCTCCACCTATAGGCACCTGGGCTTTGAATACAGATGGGTCTCTTCGTGGCTTACAAGCAGGTTTGGGGGGCATCCTAAGGAACCATCTAGGGGATCCTTGTGCCGCCTTTGCCTTGGGGTGTGCCCCGAAGTCTATTGACTTGCTAGAATTGAAGGCAATCATACAGGGGCTAAAAATGGCCATTGACAATGGTGTTTCCAGGTTGATCATTTATGCAGACTCTAAATGGGTAGTGGATAGCCTTAATAATGTGGTGGCGATTCCCTGGAGATGGAAACAGGAAATGTGGGACGCTCGCAGATTGATGGGTTTGGTTGATTCTTGCTCAATTCTTCATGTTTGGCGTGAGTCAAATCGAGCAATAGACTGGCTCGCTCGTTTCTGTTCTGGTATTTGTAGTGAGTTCTTCCTCCCTTCTGCTATCCCTAGTGAACTCCAGTCATTTATCTCTGATGATAAGGCTGGAAAAATTTACTACAGAGTGTAATCTTCTTGGGTGTTATAAATTCTGGTGGGGGTCTACCTAACCCCAACTTAACTTCCAAAAAAAAAAAACATGTTTTTACTTTCAATTTAAGGTGATGATGCTTTATCTTGAGTTTTCCGTTCTTGAACCATTCTTGAATTTATGTGATTGTAAACTATTTTCTTTTTCATGTTTGCTTATATACACTTTTTCTAATAATATAATTTTTCTATTGCCGATAGAAAAAATTGGTATGAATAATATTTGATTAAATTATATTCTTTATGTTTTTTTTTTTTTGGGCAATTGAATCAATTCTTCTAGCATGGATTGCTTTTCCCAACTTGTAATCCGAGTTCTAACCTTCACTAGTCAAGTTGGTGAAAACTTTAGGTCCGCGCAAGCGTATTTTGAAATAGTCATCCATCTCAATGTTTGGGGGGTTTCTATTCTATAATTATTCGTAATAAGATATTGGCTATAACTGAAGAGAGCCTTATTAATCATATTTTTAATTATCTAATATTTAGGAATAATTGGCAATTTATGCCTGCCCCTCTAGTGAAAATGGCGAGGTATGCCTCTCTCATAAGAGTGGTCTAATGTTGTCCCAATGAGAGAAGTCTTCCCTCACTTATTATACTAACTAATTAATTTCAACTATTTTTTTTTGTTTGTTGTTATGTTTAGCATTTAACTATATTAGTACAAATGGTTCCATGTTAGCTTTGGGCATTGAAGCTCTTACAACTCATACCCTAGGGAGAATAGATCCCTCATGTTAGCTGTGACCTCTCTCCATTGAAAGCCACACCCCTATCACTCATGTAAGAGGCGGGGTGTAATTTCAACTATTAATAATAGATAAATGATGCATTGTACAAATCACCAACAATAATAATAATTTTAAGAATATAATTACTTAGCAATTAATTTCTTAATTATTATATAAATTTTATTCGTTTTACGAGTCTAGTTTTCTTGGAGAGCTTAAAATGATTTCTTGTGAAACCTATAAGAGCCAGCCAACAGTGACAGTGAATAAAATAAGACTCATAAGAACAAAAATGTCCTTCATTAATTGGATTTACTAAATTATCACTGACACATGGGTTACCTGGCTTGCTCTATTGGATTCCACATGAAACCTTTTCTCTCTTTATGCTAACGTACGTATGTACGTGTGTACAAGTTGAAAGCCTACCAAAAAACAAAAAAAAAAAGCTAAGGATTGACTACAAAGACTTATTTTCTCATTTATTTTGTGACATTTTATTGATTAGTAAAATGGGCCCACATGTATATAATATTTGGGTTAAGTACGTAAAGAACCTCATTATATTATACAGATTTTCTTTTTTTTTCAATGTTCATACTTCTTACATCCTATCAAATTAGGCCATTAGGTCAATCCACGAGATCTATTTAGGCATAAATAAAAAAAAGTCAAGCAATTCACATTACCAAAGCCATTATTTGATAGAGCTCATTCACATGTTTATACCCATCCATAGCTTTGACTTTCCTTTGCCTTTTCATCAATCAGGGGTCCAGTCCTAGCCGTTTAGACCAACCTGCTGAGGCGGTATTGGACTGTTGTTATGGTATATCAACCACCACATGCACTGTTCAAAACTTGAGCTCTGGTCTGGTCCCTTGATAGGGATAGATAATGCCAGTCATCTGCAACTCCATTTCTGAAGAATCTAATATTTCTCATACCATAAGTGTTTTAACACTAAATGGAAACAAGGAGTAAATGACTAAATCCCCACCTGGCTAAGGTTGCGATTGACTAAACTTATAAATTGACTTCTACCGACTTTTGAGTCTAAAAAATTAAAAGTCAATAAAATTCACGTTTGGTTATCCACGTGACTTTTGACTTCCTGCAAAAAATCAGAAGTTAGAAAGTCATAAAAATAACTTGTGTAGGAAGCTAACCGCCTCGTGAAAAGTCAAACATTTTAACTTTTTTCGAAAGTTACTTTTCTTGAACGTTCCCCTAGAAAGTCCTCTTCTTAGAAAAGTTTATCCAAACAAACCCTAAGAATTGCTACATAATAGTCCACAATTAAACATATTGATGGAAAACATGAAATGGCGGAATTCCAACAAAAACTTGTACCTAAATCTTTTGAAAGTAACCACCTGATTTTCTATTTTGCCCATCAAAGCCCACAGTTTTCTCATACACACAAAATATCAGTTATAATCTCTTTAAAGCAGCTATAGATCTTTCTGCAGCTTTCTAAATTGTCAGAAAATTTAAAATGGGATCAGAAACTGCCACAAGAGAAGGCATATGTTGCTCTGCCAACCTGGGCAAGCCAATAGATGAATATCACAAATCTAAGAATCACTTCCTACTGTAGCCACTACTACTACTGCTACCAAACAACCCATTTCTGGGCTTTTATGATGTTCCTCAAATGCTACTATACACATAGTTGGAGGTTCTGCAGAACACGTGGCAGCCAGATCAAGGAAATGCAGATTTGGGCAAAAGCCTGACTGAAAATAAGCAGGCATTCCCACCACCCAGTAAGGGATTCTTGTGTTCCAGCAAATGCTTTACATGGTAAATGTCAGTGCACCTCTTTATGGAGACATGGCATCACCTGATGATGCAAGCATCGGTGTTCCTGTTCCCTCTGTTGGAGGTTCTGCAGTGTAGTCCATCCCAAAATCACCTGGAAAAGTTTATAAAAACTGTCACTCCAATCCAATATGATACACAAGAAAAATACTTGTGATATTAGTCATGAATAAGGATCTATTACTGAAGATAGCATCAATAGATGGCCGTTTTGGTGATGTGCTCGTCTTCATATCTGCAAAGGTTTAATCAGTTCAATAAGGCGAGGCTTGGATCTCCCCGACCTTCAAAAATAAGCACGGACTAGCAAAATGCATCAACATTACTAACATATTATTGTAATGGGTAATTTCAAAATTTGTGGAGAATAGGCAAAACTGCAGCCTGCATTTTTTTTTTTTTTTGGAACGATGCATTAAATGTTTTCCTCCCAAGCCATCCACTGCTTCTTTTTATATCAACAAGGGAAAGGTACAAGTCTTGGGAAAAGGAAACATGCAGATTTGAGGAATAATGGAAGCTAAGGAGGGCCTTGTGAGATTTGGTAAGTCATAATGACGTTTTAATCTAAACCACGAACAGGTTGTAGCAATTCAGAGTAGACCAACACTGTTTTTACTATCATTTGTAGGATAATAGCAGCCCATTGAATTCTGGTTATTTATATTTGCTTTGCAATGGGAGATAACTGAGTCATGTGAGAATGCATATGCTCATGACAAGGGGTGGAGCCTGGAATTTTTCCTTGGGGGGACCAAAGTATATGTATCAAGAAAATTAATGGGTTTGGGGGGTATGTGGCCTGAGGATTCGAAGCGCAGCCCCCAAATATTTTTTTTTTTTTAAGTAATGGGTCCAGCGTGGTCATAAAATTTGTTATTCTTGTATTCTAATAAAGGTCCAGTACACAAGAAAAATAAGAGCTCTACACTCCCAAATAGGAACTTAAGGCTAGACTCCCAAATGACTGTTTGTATCCCTTATATTCTACAAATATCTTCAACCCTAAACGGCAAAACCCATATTATTATATTAACTTATTACTTATTGGTGGTCCCTTAATACAAGTGGCTAATTAGTGGTTACCACTAAATTTCATTCAATTATAATAATTTTTCAAACATCCTAAACCATCCTGAACCAAACTCACTTGGAATGAACAAAGGGGCTGTTCTTTCGCTGAGACCTATAAAGCTTGGCACTTTGCACTTTGTCATGATAGTTGTTATGAAATTTGAGTCACTTTGTTAAGCTTTTTAACAAAATTAATTCTTACCATCATGAGATTTCAGGTCTAATCTTTTTTTATGAGATTTGAAATCATTCATTTTGCTGCATTTGAAGTCTCACGGGAATTGCAACCCAAGAGATAAAAAGCACGATACATGTAGTTCTCAAAAGAAAATGCATATTATCAAATGACAAAACTAAAATTGCTGGATTTTTTAAGTCTCAACAAAAGAACGGACCCTAAAGGAACACAAAAAGAAGGCAGGACAAGGAGCTGGTAGTCTGGTAAAGTAAAAAAATTAAAGAGTAAACAATTAAATTAGAAGGATTGAATTATTTAAATTCATAATAGAACCTTATAAAAGGGCTTGCTTAAGATTTAGGAAAGAAATATTTAAAAGGACTTAAGGGTCAAAATATAAATATTATATAATTAGATTGTAAAATTCAAATATTTGAGGAACCACTATACAATTAAATGTAGAAATTTGGGGGGCATTATATAGATAAACCTAATTATTTTATTTTTTTTATTTTTTTTATAATAGTCATATATAATCTAATAAAAAAACAATAATTTTGGAGGGCCATGGGCTCCTCTCGCCCCCTGGCTCCGCCCCTGCTCATGACCAATCCCAACATGTGCCCATGTCTAAATATGCTGATTAACTAACAGGAGTCTCATTGTCCGAAGATGCGAACTGAACTGGGACGAATTTTTGCATGCAGAAAGAATGCAAAAGAAATGGCATCGAAAAGGGTATAGGATTGCACACTCTTTTTTCCATCACAAAGGTCACTGAAATAGTGAAAGCAACCTGGTATTATTGGTTTTCGATAAAAAGTCAATAGAATAACAGTTTTTTTTCCCGTAAATGATGATATATATAGGATGGCAAAAAGTGAATTACAGAGCAAATAAAGATAGGTTTACAAAGAATATAAACCGAAAAGGACAAAAAACTACACAATCGCAAAGCAAAGGAAAAGAAACTAAGAACAGTAAATAGCAGTTTAGCGCTAATAGCTATACTATATAACAAAAGAATCTGAAAACATAAATAGTATGCTTGTTCAATAAAACTAGACAATCATAAGTCAACTCAATAGATGAAATCCATTTTAAATTTTCAGGCTGAGTAACACTGTTGGTTGATATGGTTGTTTTAGACATTAAGGAACAATCATGCTGTAAACGGGCTTTGAGAAACTACTTTTCGGTAGAAATTCAGGACTTTTGTCTCACATGACAGGTTTCATGTTCTTTTTATTGTGTACATACGCAAGTATCCACATAAGGAGACATCTTATTTCGTATCTATGGAAGTATCCACATAAGCAAACAGAAAGATATACTTTTTTATTAGTATGTGCATGTTAACTAATACAATAATATATGCATGCTGACAACAAAGAAGCTTATTAACATTGTCTTTTTTGTCAAGAAACATAACATGTTGCATTTACAAAGGAAAAAAAAAAAACTTCAACTACTCTGCATACCAGAAGATTGAAGTAACCCTTTGACAGCATCAAAGTTCTTGTATGTATAACCAACAAAACTTAAATCTTTGGGAGTTAATAGCATCTGCCCACAAAGTAATAAGAAAAATTTGGATGCATTAGTAAATCTAACAAAAATAGCAACTTTAAGAATGATGGAATTTATACGAACAGTAGGACAGATTCATTTGAGAAAGAAAGACTAAAAGGACAATGGATATATTATAGAATCTAAAAGCTAACTTCTATTAGTATCATCATAATGTCAACCTCAATACCATCTCAATTCTCAACTGTTCAAAAGAATGGTAAGCACATCCAAAATGGGAAATTAATAGGTATAGGACAGCTGCTTACGTCGAAAATAACTTAATTTTCTCTTTTCTCAACAAACACATGTCTACTTTAACATTCAATGATTCACAACAGCACTAATAAGACATATCACCAATCACTGCTATAAAACCAAAAAAATGCACTAATGCATACAAGGTAATGCATATTTCTAACCAAAACTACATGAAGGTTCCCATCAATAGAGGATTGCTTATGACGAGAAAATAAACACATTAGAAGATGCAACTTGCAAGACATATTCACAAGGATATCATATCTTTGAATAACCAATTTATGATGACCGGTTTAAGGCCTAAGATTCAGAAAAAAGACATTGAATGATCTCCAAGAGCCAGGCAAGATTGAGATGTGAGTGCTCGAAATTGAGAAGTGTGGTAGCATAAAATATGTTGATGTTTAGTATATCAGGAATTTAGTTCTAGGCCTTCTGTCTATACATATTTCTTTTTTTACCCCTACTATTAAACTGAGAATCTTCTGTTCTTCTTTATTAGCGTCATATTGCAACTATTTGGGGTTGCAAACATGAATCTCATTTTGCCATTCATTCTATCAAGAGCTATATCTTTGGTTAAAGCGTGTCCTATCAATCTTTTCTCACTAACTTTGTCCGTGTCCTTTACGGCCTCCCTCTCACCCTTTTAAGCATTCACCTTGCACTGACCCAGTCATTCTCATTTCTCACTGAAGCCATTGATCTTTGTTGTACATGTCTATAATCACATATTGGAGCAACATTCCTAGATTCGGGATTTCTGATCTTATCTTTCCTAATCTTTTTACTTATCCATCTTAACATCTTCATCTCAACTACACTCATTCAATGCATATGTTGCTTCCTGGTGCCCAACCATACACCATGAAACGTAGATGGTCTTGTTTTTTTTTTTTAGCCACACAACCCTGACTTTACGACCAGCATCCCAGCCGAGACCGAGATACAAGATTTGTTCGCTTTGGAGTACCTCATGGAAATCAATCTTTATAACGAGAAATAATCCCCTCCTCGGGCAAAGGAGGAAACTATTACTCGCTCTCACAGGCCCCTTCAAAATATGGTTAACAATTTTTAATCCCTGTGGTTAATTTGTTTCCTAAAAACAAAGGTTAGATGCTTCATGCTTTAACCCTAAAGATTAGTGAATTTTAAGCACAGTTAAAAGGAGTAAAAAAGGGAACAAGTTGCACAAAAAAGGGGGTGAGACGGTAAATCCCGAGGAGGGGATTATTTTCCTTATAACTATTGGCCCCTATTCATGTTCGTAACAAAGTTGCATTGCACATATTCTGGCTTGGTTTGACTAACTTTAATATCCTTGAATATGTAGGAAGGCTTGACAATGTACTGTCGATAAGCATAAGTTTCCCAATTTTGGATAAACAGATTCCAATCCATCTACGGAGAAACTAATAGATTGACCTAACCTGCCCTATCCTGCTTTCTACTCCGATCTAATCCGAGAAAGACACAAAGAATAGAACGGGTAGTAAGTTTCGTACATTCACGTTTGGGAAGAAGCATAAAGAAGCACAGCCATAGCCAGTTCCAGTTGTGAAACCCGTCGATCCAGTTGGTTTCGGCATGAGGGATAGCACATCCGTTTCCTATACTACATTATAACTTTCGAGGTATTCTTCCATACTTTTAGTTTGCATCCCCCCCCCGCAAAAAAAAAAGGCCTTATCAACCAATGTCACATCATCTGCAAACAACATACACCGGGGAAGCTCCTCTTGAATATTAGCAGTCAACTCATTCATAACTAATGTAAAAGATTTGCACTCATACCTGATCCTTGATGTAAACCTATTACCCAAGGAATCTCATTTCTCTCGGCACCAATTGTTCTCATGGGTTTGCTCATTTCTATGTCTTTATGATATCAATGTATGCCAAGAAACTCCTTTATTACCCAATACCCACCATGTTAGTTCTCTGAGAACTATATGATATCCTTTCTCTATGACAACAAAAATCATCAGGAGATTTTTCCACCCTCCTAGGCTTCTCCATCAGTTGTCTAAGTACCAAGGTGGCCTCAATGGTATGCCTCCACAACAAACATCCAAATTGATTTTCATAAACCCTATTTACTTGTCTTAATCTTTTGTTCCATCAATCTTCCCATAACTTCATAGATGACTCATGAATTTGGATCTCGCAGTAATTAGTAGAACTTTGGAAATCACCTTTGTTCTTGCATATAGGTACTATTGACCTTCTCTATGCACCCGAGATTTTCTAGTCTCCAAAATCTTATTAAACAACTTAGTTACTCTGAATAGACCAATTTCTCCTGAGCATTTCCACACTTCAATTGTAATATCATATGGTCCCATTCTTTATCTTATCCGGATCTTTTGTACTTTTGCTAACCCTAATTCTACAAAAATAATAATGTTACAACAAAAACAATAATGTTATCTAGTCTATGGATTGGCGTCTCCAACTAGTTTGAGTCTCTGCATGCAGTCCTCAGCAACTTCTGAAAATATTTGCTCCATCTATCTGAAGCCCTGTGTGCACTAATTGAGAACATGGATAAATATTAAAGTTGAATATTTAACCTCAAATAAGAAAGAATAGTGATAAAGGGATGGTAGTTGTTTCCCAAACAGTTTTTTCCATTAAGTAAAATATGGAAAGTAACATCTAATGCCACCTCCGTGATTGTGGGCCTTTGATTGTTGTTCCCTCCTTGACTTCTTTGTAGCCTTTATTCTTTCCATATAATTTGTTTTGACTTGATCAAGGTAAAAGAGAAACATGTACAAAGTGCCATGCAAGCCAGACTTCAATGAAATATGGCTAAAATTCATTTTCTCCATTGTAGAAGTTTCCTCCTCTTTTATCAACTGCATGATACTTCTCTAATGAGTTACTGATTTCAAAATTATTAACTTCTCGAAAACTTTTTAATATGTTACCGTTTCAACTTTCAACTAGAGCTCTTACACCTCACTACATAGAAGGCTACTGACTGACCACCTCGGTTGGAACTCCTTAGAGTTGTTGCACTTTGATTCTGTTCAAACAACATGACTCGGTTCCATCATAACTTCTGGGATGTATATATGAGGAATAATGCACGAAAAATAACAAACATACAAAATACTGGTGCAAATAAGAAAACGTATTATCTTTTTTTTGTTTGAATGAAGTAATTACAAACCTTCCGTGAGGGTCCAGAGCCAGTTCTTGCTGGTGTTGGAGGATCCAACTGTGACACAATCCAGAAAATTTACTTCCATGAGAATGGCAATTCAAAAGAAAAAGCATCAAAGTGAACATAAGCAAAGCATCTAGGGATCATAAACAATGAAACATTGCATGGGAAAATCCAGCACATGCAACTAGTGCCCTTCATCAACACTACACAATCACTAAAAAGCCTTTACTGTGAGTACCGTGTTACCAAGGATAAGCTTGAGTTTTCGACTAACATGCTCTTATGTCACTAAAAAGGGCTGAACAATTTTCCAAAGACAAGCATCCAGTTGAAATTTTGTTGAAACAACATGGATAATCTCTAAATATATGGACTGAGACCACCATAAATCAGGAGTTAACTAAAAGATCCTTGTTGAAGCAACAAAGAAAAACCACCCAACCTCTGTAAAACATAAAGCAATGTCCTCAGTTTCCAGAAAGCACAGATGCTCTATGCAGTGTAAAGGAAAAGCTTGCTAAGAACACATCTTGCATTTATACATGCATATGGATGTCTTATGCATACAACTTCATGTGATACCTATCGACCTAGGACTGAACATCATATGAAGTAGCTATAGCCTTTATTCAAGCTAGTAAAGAATGTCTTCATAACAGCACTCAACTAAAAGTAACAAACCACTCAATGGTTTGTTATGGAAAGAGAAGCGAAAGGATGAGTTCACATAAAACCATACCTCATCAAACTTCAAAAAGTTTTGAGTATCTAGCTCTCCGTTGACCTCTGGTTTAAACGCTGCCTCCATTTCATAAAGTTTACCCATCCAACATCCTTGAACAAGGATGAACCTGACCCCAGTCCATTACGATAACATAAGGAAGAACAAAATAGTTGAAAGAAAATAAAGAATTCTAATAGAATCAACACCTACTTTTATTGGGTTACGACCCTCCAGTACAAGCCTATTTAAACATCAAATAAGCAACTATAGAATAAGATCCTTGCTCAGGTGCAATCGTGCCTCTTCTGAATTTTTAAGTGATTTTTCCATGCACTGATTGGCAAATCATAATGAAACAGCATGTCACAAAAAATTAATCTCACATTCACTTAAATAGAAATGTATCATATATGGGTGTGCTTCAGCAAGAGCTCGTTGTCGAAGTCCACAACGGAAACGAGTATTCGTGAGAACGAAGACGTCGCAATGCGCACAACGGATCGTTGTAATTCAGACAACGTGTGACTCCTATATTTCAAGCCCGTGATCCCAACTCGTGTAACGTGTCACTTACGTGAACAAACGACAGGAAACGAGCTGGCCCACCACGCTGAAGCTGTCATACGAAGTTATCCGTTACAAATTGCCCCTTTATGATGCTTGGAAACGTAGTCGAAGAGTCATAAACGACACAAAAAGATCATAAATGGCACCACTCCGGAAGGAGAAACGGGTGCGTGCTTTAAACGCTATTGAGAGGTGGAACGTTCACGCCAGATGGCACGCGTGCGAACCGTCGCGTCTCTTCAATGCGGAACAGCGGTCATCATCGCCACTTTAAATTCGAGAATGCTTTAATGACCCTGACGGTTATCATACTTGGTGAAAAAGACGATCTGCCACTCTCTTAATTCTTGTAGATACAGGTGTACCGCATCAGGAGAAGGGTAATGGTGTACTTTCGAACCAGAGACGTCTATAAAATACATCGATACTCTCTCTCTCCCACACATGTTTCATCAACACGGTTACGCTGTCGAAACTCTTCTTTGCCCGAACGTCATACTCTTCAAGCTCTTCAACGATCTCCTGAGTTCTTTGGTTCGGTACGCCCTCATCCCTGTCTTATTCTCCTCTTACTGTTTTTCAATCTTCGTCTTCGGCTCACAGTGTGGTTTTACTCTAGCGATACCCTTGGTTCTTGCCTCTTCCCGACTTTTCTTTCCACATGGCGCCATGTCCCGTAGAACCTGCTAGGATGGAGGACGTTAGAAGGCCCTTGATGACGGGCCAGTTGCACAGGTAGCGAACCTCATGGTGCTACATTAAATCTTGCAGTTCTGAGCCAATTCCAGTGGGCGCTCCTGAATCGTTACAGGGAACGTTTCGACTTTCCCTGCCGATGGCAATCTCCATTTAATGCGAGATGATGACATCATAGAAAGGCGCTGCGTGTTACGTTGTCTACCTCTCCAGCGTGATGGCTGGCCTTCGCTTCCCTCTTCATCCTGTCTTGGATGAAGTTCTGTCCACCTTGCAACTTGCACCGGGCAAATGCACCCGGGCTTCCACAATACATGTCCATGATGATCAAATTCATCAAGGACGGGTACCCCATAGAGGCTAGGCATCTATTCCACTTCTGTCATGCCGTCAGATGCCGAGGCAATGACGACGGTCTGTATTCCTATTATCTCGTGGAACAAGAACCCTACTGTCCAGACTCGTCCTCGGGCATCCTTGACAGAGAAAGGAAATGGAAAGCCACTCCATTCGTCGTCTCTGGCGGCTGGAAGGCAGAGAATTCCTCGGTCCCCAACGTCTTCCGAGTGGAAGCAGGTATACTACTAGTCATCCGTTGTCCGTTGTGCGCCATTGTCCTGACTACGTTCTCGTTGTACACTGTATCTTCTCGTCCTGCTAACTTCCTCGTTGTACTCACTTTGTTTTCTCTTGTGTGCAGTGGACCCAAAGAATTTCCATACAAGAAGTTGACCCTCAGAGGACAAGAACTTCTTACTGGTATCCGCCGTGCTCGAGGCGGGGAATACATTAGGTGGAAACCACTCGAGCTCGTCAGGCGGGCTCCTCCAGTAACCCAGCAACTACTCAACAACAACCACAACAACAGCAACAGGGCGCCTCCCCCTCTGTACCTTCACCGTTCCCTCACCTCCCTGAAGAAGAAGAAGAAGAAATGGCCGACTCGAACCCACCACCGCTAAGCAGGAAGCCCAGGTCTGCTCGTCCTGCAGTTCAGCCACCTCCACCGCCACCGCTGCCGAAGAAGAAGAAGAACCAACCTTCCAAGGGTACAGCGCCTGCTGACCCGAAGAGAAAGATGGCCGCCCCCGGCCGAACACGAGGCCAGGAAGAAGGCCAAGGCGGACAAACGCCTCGAAAAAGAGGTCGTGGTCATTGCCGCTCCCCCTTCTCCTCTTGCCACTCCTCCAACAAACCCAGGAGCCGAGGCGACAACGGCTGTGCCCGAGGTTAGCTCGGCGCCTGTCCCTTCTCGAGCTTCTGCTGCCCCAGCCAGCACGAGCTCCGCTGTCATTGCCTTGGCAGCAACGGAGGCTGGCACAACGAGTCTCCCGGCCAGTATGCTGCCGGCTTCCGCTCCGGCCTGGTCACCTGACTTCACTCGGTTCGGCGTGCCGACCGTGAATGAATCGGCGAAGAGCTCTAAGACGGCCGCCCGAGCTCTGACTTATGCGATGAGGCTCCCCCGGGACATCGCTGAGGTTGGCCAACTCCACTTGGCCGATCTGTCCTACGCTGCCTGCCAGTCCGTGGCCACAGTGAGCTTCTCCTTCTCTCGTCTCCTACCTCAACCGTTTGAAATACTACTCCTCGTTGTGCTAACGCCCAGACATCCCTTTGCAGGTGAACGCGCTCGTGCAAGAGCTCTGTGATCGCACCCAGGACAAGCACACCCAGCTGCGGGACGGGATCAACTACTGGAGAGACAGGACGGAGACGCTGGAGAGGACTCTTGTTGAAGAGAGACTCAAGGCGGACTTCGATCTGTCTCAGTCCCAGGCTGAAACGACTCGTGCTGAGGTAAGGCTGGGCACTGCCACCAAGGTTCGGGAAAAGGCCGAAGCCGAGGCACGAGCAGCAAAGGAGGCCGAAAAGAAGGCCAAGCAAGAGACGGAGAACGCTGTTGTACGCATCAGCGAGCTGGAGCATGTCTCCCAAGCTTTGGGTAGACAACTGGAGGAAATTGAGGCAGCCAGGTCGGCGCTGGCGGAGGAGCTCGAGGAGGCCAAGAAAATTCAGGAGGACACCGAGAGGTCCGTGACCCTGAGACTGCAGCAGTATTATCAGTCTCAGCTGGACACGCTCTTGGATGAAGACCGTGCCGAGACCGAGAAGGAGGTCCTCGACTCGCTTCGCCAGCAAGGCCGCCTGAAGGAAGACAATGAAGAGGACGTCACCACGTTCTCCGAGCTTCAGAGCAAAGAACTGATTCGAGCTCGACAACGAGCCCGAGGTGCAAGGTGCCGAGCTGCCTCACTTCCTGAAGGTCCTGCACCCCTCCCTGCCGAGCCGTACTCTGAGTCGGCTGCTCCAGAGCTTCCTCCTGCTGCCGATGAAGTTACTCCGGTGGAAGCTAACACTGCTGAAGTTTCTACCCCTGCCCCTGCTACAACGGCGACGGAGGCTGACCTTGAGCTTGCCTGACCTGCTGTCCCTCCAATTCCCTGCTCTGCTGTCCCCTTGTCCCTTCTTCTGTTTCCGCTTCTGTCTTTTGTCGATGTAACTTCTCCCTTCTCCCTTTATGGGAGTTCACTGACTGTAACTGCCCAGAAATGGGCTTCTGATATGAATGAATCGCTCTTCCCTTATTTATTCGTGTTTGCACTTCTTTCACCTCGTAGCGTAGTTCGATGCATGCACACAGAACAAGAAAGAAAATACAACGTGGTAGCTGAACGATTTTTCAACAGTCCACTGTACCGATGTTAAGGCGGTACTTTCGCTATGTGAACGTTCGGATACTTGCGAGATTATAACTATTGTCTGCCAAATAAGCTATTTCGACCAAAACATTACGAGCAAAACACTATGAGTAAAATGTCATGGTCAAAGCACAACGAACAAAACACTACGTACAAGCACTACGATCAAAACACTACGATCAAAGCACTTTTTGAGCAAAGCACTACACTACAAGTAGAGTACTACGGGAAGAGCACTACGAGCAAGCAACATGAGCAAACACTACAAGCAATCACTTATGACCAAGCACTACGAGCGTTCACTATGATCATTCACCATGAGCAAAGCACTAAGACCAACCACTTATGAACAAGCACTACGATCGTTCACCATGAATCATTCACCACGAGCAAAGCACTAAGATCAACCACTGATGAACAAGCACTACGATCGTTCACCATGATCATTCACCACGAGCAAAGCACTAAATCACCACTTATGAACAAGCACTACGATCGTTCACCATGATCATTCACCACGAGCAAAGCACTAAGATCAACCACTTATGAACAAGCACTAACGATCGTCACCATGAATCATTCACCACGAGCAAAGCACTAAGATCAACCCTTATGAAAAGCACTACAGGTAATCACAGATCCGACACATCATCCGCGTATTCGTTGTGAATGCAATCTGACAAAATAAAGTTCATGAGACGAACGCAACGAGACTCAGTTTCGAAGCACATGCTCAGAGATGTCATTAGGATAAGCCACTAGATTTGCTCAGGTGACAATCCTTATATAAGCCAATCGTGTTCGTTGTGAGTACGCTGTTCAGTCAATGACTTTATTTGAATTACTTGCAAAACATTCACAATGTTACACTGATGCGTTAGATAAGGAACAGTATGAACAATGATCGGCACAAAATCACATGTTGAATACAATCACTACGACTATCTAGAATCACTGAAAACTGGCGAGTACAACGATGTATATGAATAGCATTCCACAGATCCTATTGAAAGAATTGCCTCAGATTCATGATGTTCCAAGATTTCGAGACGAGGTTACCTTGCAAGTCTTTCAAGTAACAGACTCCAGGACTTCCCAGTCGTTTCTACGATATAAGGCCCTTCCCAGTTTGGTCCCAACTTGCCACTGTTAAGCTCTCTTGTGTTCTGGAACACTCTTCGGAGGACGAGATCACCGACCTGCAGCACTCTTCGTTGTACCTTCTTGTTGTAGGCTTCCTTAATCGTTGCTGATATCTCCTCATTTGAATACTGGCATCTTCCCGCTTCTCTTCTAGCAGATCAAGATGAACAGCCATGAGCTCTGAGTTCTGGTCTTTCTCTCCACCCTTCTTCTTGCCGTGCCAAGAGCGCACTGTAGGCAAACTGATCTCTGTAGGAATGACAGCCTCCATGCCGTACGCTAGAGAGAAGGGAGTTTCACCGGTGGGGCTCCTTGGAGTCGTTCTGTACCCCCACAAAACGTTGTGCAGTTCGGTGGCCCACTTCCCCTTCGAGTCTTCCAATCTTCTCTTCAAGGCGTTGAGAATGTTCTTGTTGGCTGCCTCGGCTAAACCATTCCCCTGAGGATAATACGGGGAAGAGAAGACATGCTTGATCTTCAATTCGCCGCAAAAGTCGGCAATTATACGTCCTGAGAACTGCTTCCCGTTGTCAGATATGATGGACTGTGGTATGCCAAACCTACAGATGATATGCTCCCACAAGAATTTCTTCACCTCTTGCTCCCTGATACGTGCAAGCGGTACAGCTTCAATCCACCGTGAGAAGTAGTCAGTCGCCACCAAAAGGAAGATCAAATTCCCTGGAGCCCTCGGGAAAGGTCCCATAATGTCAAGTCCCCATCGTGCAAATGGCCAAGGCTGCGATACAGTGCTAAGCTCTTGAGCTGGGGCATGAATCAGTCGAGCAAACCGCTGGCATTGGCTGCACCTCTTCACATACTTCTGGGCATCTGCTTGCATGTAAGGCCAGAAATAGCCTTGCCCCAGAGCTCGATGGGCAATGGTCCTCCCGCCCGAATGAATACCACATATACCTTCATGTAGCTCGGCAAGTACTCTCTCCACGTCTACGGGGTGAACACACTTCAGCAGAGGTCCGCCAAAAGATTTCCGGTACAACTCTCCTTGCACCAAGGTATAACGAGATGCCTTTGACTGAATACGCCTCGACTCCTTCGCGCTTATAGGGAGAACTCCGTCCTGCAGATAAGCCACCAACCCCGTCATCCAGCTCGGGACCGGATTGACGAAGAGCACTTCTCGCTGCGCCTGAAGAGTTATCGAGGGATACTCTTGGAACTCCATCAGAATAGCCTTTGGCTCGTCAGCCTGCACCATGGAAGCCAAATATGCCAAAGCGTCAGCATGCCTGTTCTCGTCTCTTCGGGTATGCCTGATCTCCACAACGGTGAATGTTTCACACAACGAACGAACGAGAGTAGCATACTGCTTCATCCGGTCGTCCTTGCATTCATAAACACCATTCACCTGATTCACCACGAGCTGTGAATCACAAAACACTCTCAGCGTGGAGATCTGCAACTCTCGTGCGCTCTCCAGCCCAAGGAGCAAGGCTTCGTACTCAGCTTCGTTGTTGGAGGCAGTGAACCCAAGACGCGACATTTTCTGCGCCTTGATGTTATCCGGGCTTACAAGCACAACGCCCAATCCTGAGCCACTGAAATTGGAAGATCCATCTACGTGCAACAGCCAACCGCTCCACTCTGACGACTCGACCCCCTCCACAACGGCATCACCGCTATCAACTTCAATTGGGAGCTCCCGAGTATTAACAATCATATCCTCTGCCGCCTCCTCCACAGGAAAGTCAGAAAGAAACCCCGCCATTGCCTGCCCCTTCTCTGAACTCCTGGCCCGGTACTGGATATCGAACTCGCTCAGGGCTACGGCCCACTTCGACATCCTCCCCGCCAGCTCGGGTCGTCCCAGCACGATTTTCAAAGGATGCGTTGTGATGACAACGATAGAATGAGCGTGAAAGTACGGCCGAAGCTTCTCTGCAGAAAAGACAAGAGCCAGACACACCTTCTCGAGCTTGCTATAGTTGCATTCTGCTTTGAGGAAGGTCTTGCTGATGAAGTAGACAGGCTTCTCCACGCCATCGCAACATCTCACCAGGACGGAGCCAAGGGCTTGCTCTGAAACAGACAATAGAGATATAAGATTTCACCTGGCTCTGGCACCGAGAGGATAGGAGTTGATCCTAAATACTCCTTCAAGGCAAGGAAAGCCCGGGAACACTCCGGGGTCCACGCAAAAACGGAGTCCTTCCTCAGCAGCTCGAACAGAGGTTTGCAACGATCGGATGACTTGGAGATAAACCGGTTCAGCGCAGCAATCCGTCCTGTCAGCTTCTGAATCTCCTTCTTCGACTTGGGTTCTGGCATGTCCAACAAAGCACGGATCTGGGAAGGATTAGCTTCAATCCCCCGCTGACTCACAAGGTAACCCAAAAATTTCCCCGAGGTAACTCCAAAGGTGCACTTCTCTGGGTTGATCTTCAGATTGAAAGATCGCAGCACAGCGAAAGGCTCAACAAGGTCCGCCACCAGAGTACCTCGTACTCGACTCTTCACAACGATATCGTCGATGTACACTTCAACCGTCTTGCCAAGGAGTGATCCGAACATGAGATTCATTAGACGTTGATAGGTGGCACCTGCATTCTTCAATCCAAAGGGCATCACCCGATAACAGAACAAACCCCGCTCCGTTATGAAGGTGGTCTTCTCTCGATCTGCTTCCGCCAGGAGGATCTGGTTATAGCCCGAATAGCCATCCATGAAGGATAACATCTCGTGGCCGGCGGTGGCGTTGATGAGCCTGTCTATCCTCGGCATGGGAAAAAAGTCCTTGGGGCACGCCTTATTGACACCGGTGAAGTCAATGCAGACCCTCACCTTCCCGCTCTTCTTAGGCACAGCCACAATGTTGGCTATCCATTCAGGGTACTGTACCTCCTGAATGAACCCAAACTGGATCAGCTTGTCAACCTCCTCGTTCACCGCATCATGATAAGCTGGAGCAAGCCTCCGAGGTTTTTGCTTGACCGGAGGGATGGCAGGATCAGCGTTGAGATGATGACAGATAACATTCGGGTCGATGCCAGTCATATCTTTGTGAGACCACGCAAAGACATCGAGATTCTCCTTAAGAAAACTCAGCAACTCGAGCTCCTCCTCCGTTGTCAAGCTCGTCCCGATCTGCAACACCTTTGGCCCTTCTTCCGTTCCCAAATTGACAGCTTTCGTGGGCTCAACGGAAGGTCTGCACAACGATGCCTCCGAGCTCTCTTCCACAATGGGAACGGCCTGTAACTGCTACGAAGGCACAACGGAAGCAGGAAAATCGCACTTCTGCGAAGCCAACTGATCGCCTCGGATCTCCCGAGGTCCGTCCTGTGTTGGGTACTTCAACACCTGGTAGTACGAGGACGGTACAGCCTTCATCTCATGGGTCCACCAGCGACCCAAGATGGCATTGTATGGTGACGGCGCATCCAGAACGGAAAACCTGGTCTGAAGGACAACGGGGCCCGCCACAACGGGCAAGACGACGTCGCCTACAGGCTTCATCGAGCTGCCATCAAATCCATACAAGGGAGTCTGAGCAGGGATGAGGACGGAAGGGTCCAGCTTCATCTGAGTAAAAGCATGAAGGTACAAGATGTCTGCTCCGCTCCCAGAATCTACAAGCACCCTCTTGATGTCGAAGTCTCCTATCCTCATGGTGAGAACGAGAGCATCATAGTGAGGTCGGACCACCCCTGCCAAATCAAGATCAGTGAAGGTGAGTGCCTGCTCAACGCTTCTGCTAGGCATTTGCACCTGGCACACTGCGGCCTCGTGAGACAGCTTTCTGGCCTTTGCCCTGAAGTTCCTCTCCACATCAGCTTCAGGCGTTTGCACGCGGCAAATGACATTGATCGTGCCCAAAGAAGCTCCTCCACTGGTACTGGGATTGTTGGCGGGTTCTCTTCCACGAGATTGGGACATCGGCTCCCTGGTACGCTCCGCCCCGCCGTTGTTAGGAGCGAGATACTCTCCCAAGTACCCCTCCTGAACAAGCCTCTCTAAATATTCCCTCAGAATACGGCACCGGTTGGTGAGGTGACCACGGCACTTGTGATAATGACAGTACTCATGCACCCGTGGTCCCGATGTGATATCCGGCACCGCCCTCGCCGGCCACTCAAAGTATGGCTGATCCTCCATTGACTTCATGATGGTCGCCGGACTGACTGTGAAATTGATGCGTGGGGCTCGATCTGTAAAAGATCGCCTCTCACTAGGCTGCACGCCTCTCTCGTGCTGTACTTGAGGCTGCACCTGGCGTGGCTGATACGGTTGCCTCGCCTGTTGGTCATTAGGACGTCTCTCCGTCCTGTTCTGATACTGGTTAAAATTTCTCTCCAGCGGGCGCCGATCCGGCTGATCCTGCTGGGTCACATACACAACTTTCTCTTTCCGCTTCCTTGGTGGCGAGTCCTCAGATGATGAAGACTCGTGCTGCTGCTTCTTCTCCTTCCTCTTCGATGATCGGTGTGCCCTCTCCACGACATCCACCGCTCTCACCCTAGGCTTTGGCGCTGACACAACGGATACGTCCTCCTCGTACCTCCCGTACTTGGTGGCACGTACCAACAACTCGTCCATCTTGACAGGATAGTCAAGAGCTAAGGACTTGTAGAGCTCAGAATGCTTGGGGATAGCATTCTTGAAAGCGGCGATGCAGCTTGCTTCGTCAACCTTGTCAATATCGTGGACTTCATCGGTGAAACGCGAAATGAAGTCCTTCAAGGATTCGGCCGGCTTCATCCTCAAAGTGAAGAGAGTATCTGCACCTGCCTTCTTCTTCTTATTGATGATGAAGCGATCAATAAAGGCCGACCTGAGCTCTGAGAAGTTGCTGATGGAGCCAGGAGGTAGGTTCCGAAACCACTTCGATGCTGCTCCCGACAGGCTGCTAGGGAAAGCCTTACAATAAAGATCATCATCTGGGTTGCGAACAGCCATCGCATGCTTGAAGTCAAACAAATGCTCCTCCGGATCTGTCTTTCCAGTATACATGGAGAAGGTCGGAGTTATGAACTTGGAAGAAGTATAGGACTGGTTGATGGCATCCGTGAAGGGAGAGTTCTCGACGTTGTCCTTTGCTGTCTGGGCGAAGTGGTCGGGAATCCCTCCCTTCATGCTCTTAACACGAGCACCAATTAAAGCCTCCACCTCCTTGACCGTCACCCAAGTCTTCTGGGTATCTGCGCCTTCAGTGCCCACTCTTAGGTCTTCTTTTCCTGCCCCTTCTCGGAAATCCACACGGTCTGAAGGGATACTCTGTTCTGCCCGAACCGGAGGTTGTCTTACATCCCCTTCAGTAGGAAGAAGTACAAACCTGGTTTCGCGATTCTCTGGGGCAGAAGGAGAAGAAGAGAAGTCAAACTGACGTCTCAAAGAAGGCCTATGCGGTGGCACTTCATCCACCTCGAGCCTGCTATGCTCGAACGTCTCCAGTCTTGCCTGCATCAACTGTTGCTGCCTGGTAATCTGGTCCAGGGCAGACTGCTGCGCTTGCAGCATTGCCAAAATGCGATCTGAGACAGAGAGCTCAGCAAGGGGAGGTACGGTCCTCTCTGGTTGCCCAGACGAAGGACTGACTCCAGGATTATGCACGATAGAAGGTATGAAAGAAGTGGCGTGAGGGGTTTGATCCTCATGCCCGAGAACTTCTGACTGGTCCGCCATAATCGCAGAGAGCAAAGGGGAGTCCGTTTTTTAGTTCCCACAGACGGCGCCAATTTTGTGAGGGGTAAAATACCGGACGGACACGCGTCAGCAGCAGCTTCTTCCACGTTCTGGTATCTCGGCCGGTGGTTGGAGCGGGGGGTGTGACACCCCGACCTGTACTCCGATGGTAAAGTCAGTAAGGGTAGGAAATGACAGGCAGAAAATGCTAGAATCGTCACTGAATAATACACAATGCACTGGAGGCTCTATGCACGTATATCCCGATCTAAGTCAAAGAACTCCCCCTTTGCACTAAAAATCACGGGGTTTTTATAGGGCAAGGGTTGATATGGCCATCGATGACCATAGATGGCCATAGGTGTGCATGCCACGTGTCATTGCACTCATTGCCAAATGTCTTAGTCACATTCGCCGCCGGTTGCATCACACGTGAGAGCCTCCAGAAAGTCCAATCGGACGGGATTGGCCAGTACGCAGAAGTGACCAGCATTAAATGCCAGGACAGTGCTTTCGGCACGAAACGGCGTGTTCGGCACGCTTGTCGGGATCTTGGATCACCTCCTGATCACTTCCCCCTACGAGCCGGTCTCGTTGTTGGCTCGAACTCGGTTACGGCGTAGATGCCTCAAAACACAGCACGACATCGTTGTCGGTGAGACAACGGACTCGTTGTTCGCGTAACGATAGCCGACGTTGTCAAGAGCACAACGTTCACGTTGTGCTTCAGACAACGAGCTCGTTGTCGAAGTCACAACGGAAACGTCGTTATTCGTGAGAACGAAGACGTCGCAATGCGCACAACGGGATCGTTGTACATCAGACAACGTGTGACTCCTATATTTCAAGCACGTGATCCCAACTCGTGAACACGTGTCACTTACGTGAACAAAACGACAGAAACGAGCTCGTCCCACAACGCTGAGCTGTCATACGAATTTTATCCGTTACACCATGAAAGATAAACTCGATACATAGATCTTGTCCCTTGAACAACAAAACAAGAAAAGAAAAGAAAAACTGTAAATGAAATAAATAAAAAACAAACCTTACACTATCCCCACCCCAAAATATAAATCTAAATAACAGGGGATGTTGCTGATCCACACTCCTTAGTTACAAGCATACAAACCAGACTCAATACTTACTTAAAACTTCTTATACTTCTTGGCAATTACGAGGAGAACAGCAGTAATAGTAACAAAGGCAAGCGGGACAAGGACCCAAACCCACAAAAGAAGATGCAGGGGGAAGGTCATAGATGTTCGAAGGACAAAAGCTATGGAGAAGAACCCGAGTCCTATCAGAATTAGCTTCGCACGAATCCACATGATCATTTCATCTACACTTGCAGGACTAAAGATCAGGTGTCCGGACAGGACGACTCCGATGAAGAAAGCTATGTAGATGGAGAACATGTTCGTGATGTTAAAAAGCATATTCGAAACTTCAGTACCTGGTGGCTCGATTATGAATGCCATCATCATTGTAACCAAAAACAGTGCAACCGTAATAAAAATCATACTGACATGTTCTGCGTTGGATCTCGACGGCGGTGGCGGTAAGGGAGCCGGAGTTGTAGCTTGAAAGGAAGCCATATCGGACGTTGTTGAATCATAAACCTCTTCTTCCATCGTCATTTAATAATAATCCTCTTCTTCCATTGGATTTTGGTGGGTATTTGATTGTGGGTATTTTTGTAATGTTAAAACAAGAACGGCGTGGGTATTTTTATAATTTAGGCTTTGCAATGGGATGTAGGATGTTACAGAACGTAATCAACCTATAGCCGACAGACAATTCTTTTTGGGTATTTTTGTAATTTTCTTTTGCAACGGGTATGCTACAGACAAGTCCAGTGTATTCCGCCTCACGTGCCCGCTTCACGTTTGGTATGAATGCGTTTAGATAAAAAATGCTAGGCAAAGTTTTAATTTTTTGGGGTTAAATGCTAGGCAAAGTTTTTTTTTTTTACTTAAGGTAACAACACCACAAGCCGAAGCTACAGTCATGAAAAAGAAGACCACACACTCACACACGCGCACACACACACAAACACAAACATAACTGTAACGGATAAAATTCGTGTACCAGCTCAGCGTTGTGGGACGAGCTCGTTTTTGTCGTTTTGTTCACGAAAGTGACACGTGTTCACAAGTTGGGGCCACGTGCTTGAAATATAAGGGTCACACGTTGTCTGACGTACAACGTTCCCGTTGTGCGCATTGCGACATCTTTGTTCTCACGAAGAACAACGTTTCCGTTGTGGTCTCGACAACGAGCTCGTTGTCTGAAGCACAACGTGAGCGTTGTGCTCTTGACAACGTCGATTGTCGTTACGCGAACAACGAGCCCGTTGTCTCATTGACAACGATGTCGTGCTGTGTTTTAAGGCATCTACGTCGTATCCAAGCTTAAGTCGACAACGAGACCGACTTGTAGGAGGAAGTGATCAGGAGGCGATCCATAATTCCGACAAGTGTGCCGAATTCGCCGCTTCGTGCCGAAAGCACTGTCTTGGCATTTAATGCTGGTCACTTCTGCGTACCGTCCGATCCCGTCCGATTGGACTTGGGGGAGGCTCCCACGTGTAATGCAACCGACGGCAGACATGTCTAAAATGTTTGGCAATGAGTGCTAAGACACGTGGTATGGGCACCTATGGCCATCCATGGTCATCGATGACCATACCAACCTCGCCCTATATAAACCCCGTGATTTTTAGTGCACACGACGGTGGTTAAAAAGAGAAACCCAGATCCGAGAAGACGCGTTCAGGGCTTTTAGTGTCTTGCGTATATTTCAGTGATTGTTCTTGTGTTTACTATTCATCATCTTCTACCCCTACTGACTTTACCATCGGAGTACAGGTCAGGGTGCCACACCCTCTTCTCCAACCTTCTGCCAGTAAACCAGAACGTGGAAGAAGCTGCTGCTGACGCGTGTCCGTCCGGTATTTTTCCCCTCACAAAATTGGCGCCGTCTGTGGGAAATAATAAACGGACCCTCCTTCGCTCTCTGAGACCATGGTTGACCAGTCAGAAGTGTTCGGGCATGAGGATCAAACCCCTCACGCCACTTCTTTCATACCCTCTGTCGTGCACAATCCCGGGGTCAGTCCTTCGTCTGGGCAACCAGAGAGGACCGTACCTTCCCCTGTAGAACTCTCTGTCTCGGATCGCGTCTTGGCGATGCTGCAACTGCAGCAGTCTGTTCTGGATCAAATCACCAGGCAGCAACAGTTGATGCAAGCGAGGCTGGAGGCGTTCGAGCATAGCAGGCTTGAGGTGGAGGAGGTGCCACTGCAGAGGCCTTCCTTGAGACGTCAGTTCGACTTCTCTTCTTCTCCTTCTGCCCCAGAGAACCGTGAGACCAGGTTTGTGCTTCTTCCTGCTGAAGGGGATGTAAGGCAGCCTCCGGTTCGGGCGGAGCAGAGCATCCCTTCGGATCGTGTGGATTTCAGAGAAGGAGCAGGAGGAGAGGACTTGAGAGTGGGTACTGGAGGTGCAGACACCCAGAAGACTTGGGTAACAGCCAAGGAGGTGGAGGCTTTAATCGGTGCTCGCGTTAAGAGCATGAAGGGAGGGGTTCCTGACCACTTCGCTCAGTCAGCAAAGGAGAACGTTGAAAACTCTCCTTTCACGGATGCTATCAACCAGTCCTATACTTCTTCCAAGTTCATAACTCCGACCTTCTCCATGTATACTGGAAAGACAGATCCGGAGGAGCATTTGTTTGACTTCAAGCATGCGATGGCTGTACGCAACCCAGATGATGATCTTTATTGTAAGGCTTTCCCCAACAGCCTGTCGGGAGCGGCATCGAAGTGGTTTCGGAACCTACCTCCTGGCTCCATCAGCAACTTCTCAGAGCTCAGGTCGGCCTTTATTGATCGCTTCATCATCAATAAGAAGAAGAAGGCAGGCGCAGACACTCTCTTCTCTTTGAGGATGAAGCCGGCCGAGTCCTTGAAGGACTTCATTTCGCGTTTCACCGACGAAGTCCACGATATTGACAAGGTTGATGAAGCAAGCTGCATCGCCGCTTTCAAGAATGCTATCCCCAAGCATTCCGAGCTCTACAAGTCCTTAGCCCTTGACTATCCTGTCAAGATGGACGAGTTGATGGTACGTGCCACCAAGTACGGAAGGTACGAGGAGGACGTATCCGTTGTGTCAGCACCGAAGCCCAGGGCGAGAGCGGTGGATGTCGTGGAGAGGGCACACCGATCATCGAAGAGGAAGGAGAAGAGGCAGCAGCACGAGTCTTCATCATCTGAGGACTCGCCACCAAGGAAGCGGAAGGAGAAAGTTGTATATGTGACCCAGCGGGATCAGCCGGATCGGCGCCCGCTGGAGAGAAATTTTAACCAGTATCAGAGCAGGACGGAGAGACGTCCTAGTGACCAGCAGGCGAAGCAACAGTACCAGCCACGCCAGGCGCAGCCTCAAGTACAGCACGAAAGAGGCGTGCAGCCTAATGAGAGGCGACCTTTTGCAGATCAGACGCCACGCATCAATTTCACGGTCAGCCCGGCGACCATCATGAGGTCAATGGAGGATCAGCCATACTTTGAGTGGCCGGCGAGGGCGGTGCCGGATATCACGTCGGGACCACGGGTGCATGAGTACTGTCATTATCATAAGTGCCGTGGTCATCTCACCAACCGATGCCGTATTCTGAGAGAATACTTGGAGAGGCTTGTTCAGGAGGGGTATTTGAGAGAGTATCTTGCTCCTGACAACGGCGGCAGGGAGCGTACCAGGGAGCCGGTGTCCCAAGCTCGTGGAAGAGAGCCCGCCGAGAATCCCAGTACCAGCGGAGGAGCTTCCCTGGGTACGATCAATGTCATTTGCCGCGCGCACATGCCGGAAACTGATGTGGAGAGGAACTTCAGGGCGAAGGCCAGGAAGCTGTCTCATGAGGCTGCAGTGTGCCAGGTGCAAGTGCCTAACAGAAGCGATGAGCAGGCACTCACCTTCACTGATCTTGATCTGGCAGGGGTGGTCCGACCTCACTATGATGCTCTCGTTCTCACCATGAGAATAGGAGACTTCGACATCAAGAGGGTGCTCGTAGATTCTGGAAGCGGAGCGGACATCTTGTACCTTCATGCTTTCACTCAGATGAAGCTGGACCCTTCCGTCCTCATCCCTGCTCAGACTCCCTTGTATGGATTTGATGGTAGCTCGATGAAGCCTGTAGGCGACGTTGTTTTGCCCGTTGTGGCGGGACCCGTTGTCCTTCAGACCAGGTTTTCCGTTCTGGATGCGCCATCACCGTACAATGCCATCTTAGGTCGCTGGTGGACCCATGAGATGAAGGCTGTTCCGTCCTCGTACTACCAGGTGTTGAAGTACCCAACGCGGGACGGGCCCCGGGAGATCCGGGGTGATCAGTTGGCTTCGCAGAAATGCGATTACCCGGCTTCCGTCGTGCCTTCGTAGCAGTTACAGGTCGTTCCCGTTGTGGAAGAGAGCTCGGAGGCATCGTTGTGCAGACCTTCCGTTGAGCCCACGAAAGCTGTCAATTTGGGAACGGAAGAAGAGCCAAAGTTGTTGCAGGTCGGGACGAGCTTAACAACGGAGGAGGAGCTCGAGTTGCTGGGTTTTCTTGGGCAGAATCTAGACGTCTTCGCATGGTCTCACAAAGACATGACTGGCATCGATCCGAGTGTTATCTGCCATCACCTCAATGCTGATCCTGCCATCCCTCCAGTGAAGCAGAAACCTCGGAGGCTTGCTCCAGCTTATCATGATGCAGTGAATGAGGAGATTGACAAGCTGATTCAGTTCGGGTTCATTCAGGAGGTGCAGTATCCTGACTGGATAGCCAATGTTGTGGCGGTACCTAAGAAAAACGGGAAGGTGAGAGTCTGCATTGACTTTACTGGGGTCAACAAGGCGTGCCCCAAGGACTTTTTTCCCATGCCAAGGATAGACAGGCTCATCAACGCCACTGCCGGCCACGAGATGTTATCCTTCATGGATGGCTATTCGGGTTACAACCAGATCCTCCTGGCGGAAGCAGATCGAGAGAAGACCACCTTCATAACGGAGCGAGGTTTGTTCTGTTATCGGGTGATGCCTTTTGGCTTGAAGAATGCAGGTGCCACTCATCAGCGTTTAATGAATCTCATGTTCGGGTCACTCCTTGGCAAGACGGTTGAAGTGTACATCGACGATATCGTTGTGAAGAGTCGAGTACGAAGTACTCTTGTGGCAGACCTTGCTGAGCCTTTCTCTGTGCTGCGATCTTTCAATCTGAAGATCAACCCGGAGAAGTGCACCTTCGGGGTTACCTCGGGGAAATTTTTGGGTTACCTTGTGAGTCAGCGGGGGATTGAAGCTAATCCAGCTCAGATCCGGGCTTTGCTGGACATGCCAGAGCCTAAGTCGAAGAAGGAGATTCAGAAGCTGACAGGTCGGATTGCTGCGCTCAACCGGTTTATCTCCAAGTCATCCGATCGTTGCAAACCTCTGTTCGAGCTGCTGAGGAAGGACTCCATTTTCGCTTGGACTCCGGAGTGTTCCAGAGCTTTTCTTGCCTTGAAAGAATATTTAGGGTCAACTCCTATCCTCTCGGTGCCAGAGCCAGGTGAAGTCTTATACCTCTATTTGTCTGTTTCAGAGCAAGCCCTCGGTTCCGTCCTGGTGAGAAGCTGTGATGGCATGGAGAAACCTGTCTACTTTATCAGCAAGACCTTTCTCAAAGCGGAGTGCAACTACAGCAAGCTCGAGAAGGTGTGTTTGGCTCTTGTCTTTTCTGCAGAGAAGCTTCGGCCGTATTTTCACGCTCATTCTATCGTTGTCATCACAACGTATCCTTTGAAAGTCGTGTTGGGACGACCCGAGCTGGCGGGGAGGATGTCAAAGTGGGCCGTAGCTCTGAGCGAGTTCGATATTCAGTACCGAGCCAGGAGTTCAGAGAAGGGGCAAGCAATGGCGGGGTTTCTTTCTGACTTTCCTGTGGAGGAGGAGGCGGAGGATGCGTTTGTTAATCTTCGGGAGCTCCCAATTGAAGATGACAACGGAGATGCCGTTGTAGGAGGGGGGGAATCGTCAGAGTGGAGCGGTTGGCTGTTGTACGTGGACGGATCTTCCAATTTCAGTGGTTCAGGACTGGGCGTTGTGCTTATGAGTCCGGACAACATCAAGGTGCAGAAGATGTCGCGTCTTGGGTTCACTGCCTCCAACAACGAAGCTGAGTACGAAGCCTTGCTCCTTGGGCTGGAGTGCGCACGAGAGCTGCAGATCTCCACGTTGAGGGTATTTTGTGATTCACAGCTCGTGGTGAATCAGGTGAATGGTATTTATGAATGCAAGGACGATCGGATGAAGCAGTATGCTACTCTCGTTCGTTCGTTGTGTGAAATATTCACCGTTGTGGAGATTAGGCATACCCGGAGGGATGAGAACAGGCATGCTGATGCTTTGGCATATCTAGCTTCCATGGTGCAGGCTGACGAGCCCAGGGCTATTCTGATGGAGTTTCAAGAGTATCCTTCAATAACTCTTCAGGCACAGCGAGAAGTGCTCTTTGTCAATCCAGTCCCGAGCTGGATGACAGGGTTGGTGGCCTATCTGAAGGACGGAGTTCTCCCTATCAGTGTGAAGGAGTCGAGACGCATTCAGTACAAGGCATCTCGTTATACCTTGGTGCAAGGAGAATTGTTCAGGAAATCTTTTGGTGGTCCCTTACTGAAGTGCGTTCATCCCATAGACGTGGAGAGAGTACTTGCTGAGCTGCATGAAGGTATATGTGGTATTCATTCGGGCGGGAGGACAATTGCCCATCGAGCTCTGGGGCAAGGTTATTTCTGGCCTTATATGCAAGCTGATGCTCAGAAGTATGTGAAGAGGTGCAGCCAGTGCCAGCGGTTTGCTCGACTGATTCATGCCCCAGCTCAAGAGCTTAGCACTGTATCGCAGCCTTGGCCATTTGCACGGTGGGGACTTGACATTGTGGGACCTTTCCCGAGAGCTCCAGGGAATTTGATCTTCCTTTTGGTGGCAACTGACTACTTCTCACGGTGGATTGAAGCTGTGCCGCTTGCACGTATCAGAGAGCAAGAAGTGAAGAAATTCTTGTGGGAGCATATCGTCTGTAGATTTGGCATACCGCAGTCTATCGTTACTGACAACGGGAAGCAGTTCTCAGGACGGCTGATTGCCGACTTTTGCAGCGAGCTGAAGGTCAAACATGTTTTCTCTTCCCCATATTATCCTCAGGGGAATGGATTGGCCGAAGCAGCCAACAAGAACATTCTCAATGCTTTGAAGAGAAGATTGGAAGATTCGAAGGGGAAGTGGACCACCGAGCTGCACAACGTTTTGTGGGGGTACAGAACGACTCCAAGGAGTCCTACCAATGAAACTCCTTTCTCTTTGGCGTATGGCATGGAGGCTGTCATCCCTACAGAGATCAGTTTGCCTACAGTGCTTTCTTGGCACAGCAAGAAGAAGGGCGAAGAGAAAGATCAGAACACAGTACTCATGGCTATTCATCTTGACCTGCTAGAAGAGAAGCGAGAAGATGCCAACATTCAGATGAGGAGGTACCAGCAGCGATTGAGGAAAGCCTACAACAAGAAAGTACAACGGAGAGTGCTACAGGTCGGTGATCTTGTCCTCCGAAGAGTGTTCCAGAATACGAGAGAGCTTAACAGTGGCAAGTTGGGACCAAACTGGGAAGGGCCCTATATCGTAGAACGATTGGGGAGTCCTGGAGTCTGCTACCTGAAAGACTTGCAAGGTAACCTCATCTCAAAATCTTGGAACATCCTGAATCTGAGGCAATTCTTTCAATAGAATCTGAGATGTGCTGTTTACATGCATCGTTGTGCTTACGAGTATTTTCAGTGATCTTACATAATCATAATGCTCATATTTTAACATGTGATTCGTTATATTATGTGCCTGCTCGTTGTGTGATCGACCATCGTCTAGTAAACAGTGTAATGTTGTGAATGTTTTGCAAGTAATTCGAATAAAGTTTCTGACTGAACGACGTACTCACAACGAACACGGGTGGCTTATATAAGGATGTCATCTGAGCAAATCTAGTGGCTTAACCTAATGACATCCTCTGAGCATGTGTTTCGGAACTGAGTCACGTCGCGTTCGTCTCATGAATTTTATTTGTCAGATTACATTCACAGTGAATTACGCGAATGATGCGTCTGAATCAGTGCTTGCTTGCAATGCTTGTTCATAAGTAATTTTACATAGTGCTTTGCTCATGGTGAACGATCGTAGTGCTTTGCTCGTAGTGAACGATCGTAGTGCTTTGCTCGTAGTGAACGATCATAGTGCTTTGCTCGTAGTGAACGATCGTAGTGCTTTGCTCGTAGTGAACGATCATAGTGCTTTGCTCGTAGTGAACGATCGTAGTGCTTTGCTCGTAGTGAACGATCATAGTGCTTTGTTCGTGGTGAACGATCGTAGTGCTTTGCTCGTAGTGAACGATCATAGTGCTTTGCTCGTAGTGACCGATCATAGTGCTTTGTTCGTGATGAACGATCGTAGTGCTTTGCTCGTAGTGAACGATCGTAGTGTTTTATCCGTAGTGATAACTCGTGGTGCTCTGATCGAAGTACTTAATTGAAGTGTTCTACTAGCAGTGCTTGTTCGTTGTGCTTTAATCGTTGCGCTCTACTCATAGTGTTCTGCTCGTAGTGTTTCAATTACTCATGATGTGTTCTTTCTTATTCTGTGTGTATGCGTTGTACTATATTACGAGGTGAAAAGAAGTGCAAACTTGGCAAAGAAGAGCGATCCATTCATATCGAAAACCTATTTCAGCGATAACTTTTCATATAAGGAAAAAGAGAGTTTACATCAACATAAAAGAGAAGCAGAAGCATAGGAAGGGGCAAAGGATCAGAAGAACAGAAGATCGGAGAGACAGCAGGTCAGACGAGCTCAAGGTCAGGCTCTGTTGCCGTTGTAGCAGGCGCAGCAATGGAGGCTTCAGCGATAGGAGCTTCCACCGGAGTAACTTCATCGGCAACAGGAGGAAGCTCTGGGGCAGCAAGCTCGGAGTATGGCTCGGTAGGAAGGAGTGCAGGGCCTTCAAGAAAGTGAGGCAGCTCAACGCCTTGTACCTCGGGCTCGTTGTCGAGCTCGATCAGTTCCTTGCTCGGAAGCTCGGAGAACGTGGTGGCGTCCTCTTCATTGTCCTCCTTCAGGCGGCCTTGCTGGCGAAGGGACTCGAGGACCTCTTTCTCGGTCTCGGCACGATCTTCATCCAAGAGCGTGTCCAGCTGAGACTGATAATACTGCTGCAGTCTCAGGGTCACGGACCTCTCGGTGTCCTCCTGAATTTTCTTGGCCTCCTCGAGCTCCTCCGCCAGTGCCGACCTGGCTGCCTCAATTTCCTCCAGTTGTCTACCCAAAGCTTGGGAGACATGCTCAAGCTCACTGATGCGCACAACAGCATTCTCAGTCTCTTGCTTGGCCTTCCTTTCGGCCTCCTTCGCTGCTCGTGCCTCAGCTTCGGCCTTTTCCCTAACCTTGGTGGCAGTGCCGAGCCTTACTTCAGCACGAGTCGTTTCAGCCTTGGCTTGAGACAGATCGAAGTCTGCCTTGAGTCTCTCCTCGACAAGGGTCTTCTCCAGCATCTCCGTCCTGTCCTTCCAGTAGTTGATCCCGTCTCGCAGCTGAGTGTATTTGTCCTGACTGCGATCGCAGAGCTCTTGCACGAGCGCGTTCATCTGCAAAGAGATGTCTGGGCGTTAGCATAACAAGAAGTAGTATTTCAAAACGATTGAGGTAGAAGACGAAGGAGGGGAAGCTTACTGTTGCCACGGACTGACAGGCGGCGTAGGACAGGTCGGCTAAGTGGAGTTGGCCAACCTCAGCGATGTCCCTGGGCAGCCTCATCGCATAAGTTAGAGCTCGGGCAGCCGTCCTCGAGCTCTTCGCCGATTCAATCACGGTCGGCACTCCGAACCGAGTGAAGTCGGGTGACCAGTCCGGAGCGGAGGTCGGCAGCATATTGGCCGGGAGACTTGTCGTTCCGGCCTCCGTTGTGGCCATGGCAACCACAGCGGAGCTCGTACTGGCTGTGGCAGCATCAGCTCGAGAAGGGGCAGGCGCTGAGCTAACCTTAGGCGCTGCCATTGTCGCCTCGGCTCCTAGGCTTGTTGGAGGAGCGGCAGGGGCGGGAGGAGGAGCGGCAATGGCCGCAATCTCTTTTTCCTGGCGTTTGTCCGCCTTGGCCTTCTTTCTGGCCTCGTGCTCGGCCTGGGTGGCCAACTTTCTCTTCAAGTCAGTAGGCGCTGTAGCCTTGGAGGAATGGTTCCTCTTCTTCTTCGGTGGTGGTGGTGGTGGTGGAAGTGGCTGAGCTGCAGGGCGAGCAGACCTCGGCTTCCTATTCAGCGGTGGTGGGTTCGAGTCGGCCATTTCTTCTTCTTCTTCTTCTTCGGATAGGAGAGGGAACGGTGAAGGTACGGAGGGGGAGGCGCCCTGTTGCTGTTGTTGCGGCTGTTGTTGAGTAGTTGCTGGGTTACTGGAGGAACCCCGCTTGACGAGCTCGAGTGGTTTCCACCTAATGTATTCCCCGCCTCGAGCGCGGCGGATACCAGTAAGAAGTTCTTGTTCTTCTGGGGTCAGCTTCTTGTATGAAAATTTCTTTGGGTCCACTGCACACAAAAGAAGGCAAAATGAGTACAACGAGGAGAATTAGCAGGACGAGAAGGTACAGCGTACAACGAGAACGTAGTCAAGACGATGGTGCACAACGGACAACGGGTAACTAGTGGTATACCTGCTTCCACTCGGAAGACGTTGGGGACCGAGGAATTCTCTGCCTTCCAGCCGCCAGAGACGACGAATGGAGTGGCTTTCCATTTCCTTTCTCTGTCAAGGATGCCCGAGACGAGCTCTGGACAGTAGGGTTTCTTGTTCCACGAGAAATAGGAATACAGACCGTCGTCATTGCCTCGGCATCTGACGGCATGGCAGAAGTGGAATAGATGCCTAGCCTCTATGGGGTACCCGTCCTTGATGAATTTGATCATCATGGACATGTATTTATGGAAGCCCGGGTGCATTTGCCCCGGTGCAAGTTGCAAGGTGGACAGAACTTCATCCAAGACAGGATGAAGAGGGAAGCGAAGGCCAGCCTCAAGCTGGGAAAGGTAGACAACGGTACAGGCAGAGCGCCTGTCTATGATGGCATCATCTCGCATGAAATGGAGATTGACATCGGCAGGGAAGTCGAAACGTTCCCTGTAACGGTTCAGATGCGCCAACTGGAATTGGCGCAGAACTGATGATTTTTCAATGTAGGCACCATGAGGTGCGCTACCTGTGCAACTGGCCTCGTCATCAGAAGGGCCTCTAACTCCCTCTATCCTAGCAGGTTCTACGGGGACGTTGGCAGCCATGGTGGTAAGAAGAAATCGGAAAGAAGGACAAGAACAAAAGAGTATGTGCGGAGCAAAACCACACTGGGAACCAGAGAAGGGAGAAATGGAAAAACAGTAAGAGAGAATAAGAGATAGGGGTGAAGGGCGTACCGAACTGAAAAACTCAGAAAGATCGTTGAAGAGCTTGAGGAAGACGAACTTTCGGGCGAGAAGAAGATTCGACAGAGTAACAGTGCTTGATGAAACAGGGTGGGTGAGAGAGAGGATTCGATGGGATTTTATTGACGTCTCTGGCTCGCGAAAGTACACCACTACCCTTCATCTGAGGCGTACACCTGTATCGACGGGATTAAGAGTAGTGGCCAGATCGTCTTTTCACCGAGTATGATAACCGTCAGGGTCATTAAAGCATTCTCGAAATTTAAATCGGTGATGATGACAGCCTGTCCGCATTGAAGAGACGCGACGGTTCGCACGCGTGGCCAGCTGGCGTGAACGGTCGACCTTCTCAATAAGCGTTTAAAGCACGCAACGTTTCGCCTTCCGGAGTGGTGTCAGGTATGATCTTGTTGTTCGTTTATGACGCTTCGAACTACGTTCCAAGCATCATAAAGGGGCAAATTGTAACGGATAAAATTCGTGTACCAGCTCAGCGTTGTGGGACGAGCTCGTTTTTGTCGTTTTGTTCACGAAAGTGACACGTGTTCACAAGTTGGGGCCACGTGCTTGAAATATAAGGGTCACACGTTGTCTGACGTACAACGTTCCCGTTGTGCGCATTGCGACATCTTTGTTCTCACGAAGAACAACGTTTCCGTTGTGGTCTCGACAACGAGCTCGTTGTCTGAAGCACAACGTGAGCGTTGTGCTCTTGACAACGTCGATTGTCGTTACGCGAACAACGAGCCCGTTGTCTCATTGACAACGATGTCGTGCTGTGTTTTAAGGCATCTACGTCGTATCCAAGCTTAAGTCGACAACGAGACCGACTTGTAGGAGGAAGTGATCAGGAGGCGATCCATAATTCCGACAAGTGTGCCGAATTCGCCGCTTCGTGCCGAAAGCACTGTCTTGGCATTTAATGCTGGTCACTTCTGCGTACCGTCCGATCCCGTCCGATTGGACTTGGGGGAGGCTCCCACGTGTAATGCAACCGACGGCAAACATGTCTAAAATGTTTGGCAATGAGTGCTAAGACACGTGGTATGGGCACCTATGGCCATCCATGGTCATCGATGACCATACCAACCTCGCCCTATATAAACCCCGTGATTTTTAGTGCACACGACGGTGGTTAAAAAGAGAAACCCAGATCCGAGAAGACGCGTTCAGGGCTTTTAGTGTCTTGCGTATATTTCAGTGATTGTTCTTGTGTTTACTATTCATCATCTTCTACCCCTACTGACTTTACCATCGGAGTACAGGTCAGGGTGCCACACCCTCTTCTCCAACCTTCTGCCAGTAAACCAGAACGTGGAAGAAGCTGCTGCTGACGCGTGTCCGTCCGGTATTTTTCCCCTCACAATAACCACACACCCTTAACCCTAATAAGCTTCACTCAAACACTCCTTAAAACGGGTACCAACCGTTTGAGGCGTGATGGAACTTATTAGGAATGCTAGGCAAGTTGAGAACCAAGAATATGTACGATATGTGATTTCTTTTACCACTTTTCCATTTCACCAAATAGATGGAAGAGAAGAACGAATCAAGGTTTGAAATTGCATTTATATAGATATTTAGTCCTCCAACCTGAATCAAATTTTAAAAAATTTAAATTTCTTCACGAATTTTCGGATTTTTTAAATCTTTTATTAAAATTAAATATTTTCACGAAATTTCAGAATATTTTATTAGATTTATATATTTATTTAAATTTTGACAAACATTTTGGAATATTTTGAAATATTTATTTAAAAAACAATTAAAAAATATTTAAAAATAAATTCATCAATTTTGACCAAAACTCTGAAATTTCGGCCAAAATCTGCAAATTTGAAATATTAGTCATTTTGGTTTCAAATGGTAGGAACAAAACCGAAATTTCACAAAAAATAAAATTTCAAACCTTGGATAGAATAATACCGAAATTTCAGATGGTAGGAACAAAACCGAAATTTCACGAAAAATTAAATTTCAAACCTGAGATAGAATAATACCAATATATATAGAAATCTCAAAAAATACAAATGAGAGATCAGAGCAGGAAATCTAACAAAACTTATACATAAAAAAAATCTTAAACAACAAAATGGTGAAAATAAAGAAGTGAATGGAATGGATTCGAGAAAACCCTAATGAACATTGAAAATAAATTTACTAAGGAAAATAAGAATGAAATATTACCTCTATACTGGATGAATCGAGTTGAACGAGGAAAAGAGTGACTGAATTTCCGAACGATATGAAGACGAAATTTATTTCTCCCAAAAAATGGTCTTCCTCTTGTGCAAAACGAACAGTGAGAGAGAAGAGTGAAAATGAGGGTTTTTTGGTCCATCTAGGCTTAAGTCTCGCACATGTGCGAAACTAATACATGCCTGAGACTTAAAAAAAATATTTTGAGAAAAGTTGTTATGCAAGCCAAGCTCAAGCTTTATTCACATAATTTATTTTGTTTAATTTTACATGATTTCATAAAAATATTTATTATTAAATTATAATTCAAGAAATTACAAAAATTAATACATTCATATACGGAAAAAAAATTTAGCATAGTCCTGAGAGTTGAAAGTTTCGGACAGAATTTCCGCTAATAACTTCTTAACTTTTTTATTATGATTATTATCTTTAAATTTATTTATTATAAATAAAAATCATTATAATCTATGATAAAAAAAATGTAAAAATATTATTTTATATTAATATAATAACATGTTCAAAAAATATTGTGTATTTATATGATATTTCGAGTTGAGTGGAACTTACGCCAAAACGAGCCCTAAATGAATTGAGTCAAATCAAGTCGGGTCTGGCTTGATCTTGACTTGTTTAAACATTCGAGCTCAAATAAAAGATTGACTTGAATCGTTTGAGCATAAAATGCCAGTTTGAGCTTGACTCGAACTAGCCAAGCTGAGTCGAGTTGACAAGCCAGCTTGGCTTGAATGTACTCCTAAATTATTTACTATAATATATGTTTTATATCGTAATATTATAATATATATATATAGTATAATATATGCATAAAAGTGTATAACATTATTATTTATCTCTTCTTTTCTATATCTATACTATTATAATGAGAGAAGTATGGTCAATTTGTAAATTGAAATTTTTCTTAAATTACCATAAAACTAATTATTATTATATTTTATTTTTATTCTATTTGATTTTAAGGGTATTATAGTAAAATCACATATAACTAATTATAAACCATTTCCACCTCATCGCACTCCACCCTACGGTTCCCTCATTTTTTCAGTTTGTTTCTCTCACGTCCTCAAAACTTATGGAGATTTGGGTTTCTCCATTTCCCTCTACGGTTCCTTGCTTGCATTGACAATGCTTTTTGCCGCCTACTGTGGCCTTCGGTTGCCCACCTGCTTCTGCCCCTTATTGCTTCGGCTACGGGTAAGTGCCTCTCTTCTCCTCCAAAGTTCTCTAGCGGCGCTTTATCAATGGCTAACATTCTAAAACCCTAGTTTCATTTCCAATGAAGTTTGGGTGAAGCGGGACGTAGCCATGGATTGACATTGATTAGATATTTAAGAGTTTTCCTTTACTGTTTTTTGGAGTTTGAATCAAATTTTCACATTTCAGTGTAACGACCCAGAATTTTAATATAATAAAATTATGGGTTGAGGGGTCCTTAACTAAGGTTAATTAGTTTGGTGTTTAATAAATTGTGAAAAATGGGTTTTTGTTCGGGACTGAAGTGTACTGATAAAACTTCAATATTGTTCATCGAAAATCACACGCAGCGTATTGGTCGGTTATTGGAACAATCACATGTCGTACAGGTTCCGTCACGCATCGACTCGCGAGACCGCGGGGGCCTTGTACATAAGAAATCAAGAAAACTAGGAAATTCACATATTGTCGAAGTTCAGTTGGGACTCGATATTTATCGAGTGTTCTAATAGAAATCTATAAAATTGGTACCACAACGTGTCGGTAGACCGTGTGGACGACTGTCTGTCGTCTCAGCAGTTCATCATCTCAAACAAAGAAACCGCAATGTATTTTGTGTCTAAAATTAGGAAATTTGTGGATTTTGTAAAATTCTTTTGAAATTACTTTTTACAGTCAAAACTAAATGTTTTTGCTCAAAATTCGTACAAAAAGTGCCGAACTGTCCCTAGTTCAGTCACCTGAAGTTTCGTCACCAACAGACATCGTATAATATAGTTACGGGGGTCATACATGCGATAAAATTAGAAAACCGGTCAACCGCCTCGTCACATTGGCCATGTGCAAGCACATGGGCATGCCCATGTGGCGCCACCTAGGCAAGCATGTTGCCTATATAAAGAGGGGTAAGCCCCTAATTTCTCACTCTCCATTTTCATGCAAAATCACTGCCCGCCCAATTCTAGAGAGAGAAAGTGAGGAGAGGGAGAGAGAAAGAGGAGAGAGAAATTAGAGAGAGAAAGAAGGGGGAGTCTACCTAGGGTTTTGCGACGTTGCCAACGCTTTGGCGACATCCGTTTTCTTTTCAATGTCTCAAAAAGCGTGTAACAAATAAAAACTATTTCCCTCTTTTCTATGATGTAATATGCTCACATGTTTACGTACTCTGATTATGTGATTATGGTACTGACTAAGTGTAAGGATATTATGATGTTAGTTATATTTTATATACACCGAGTGCTTTTGTACTTAGGCAGACTATTGTCTTGGCAGGTGTGGAGACAGAATCAGTTGCTGGGCCTTGAATAGAGGAGGCTTACAGGGTAGAGGAAGAAGGTGATCATTTTTTCGAGGGAACAAGAGAGTTAGATCATTTCCCTTATTACTAGACAGTTGTTTCGGTTTAAAAGAATTGTAATAGACATTTGATACCGTGTTTGAGTTGTAGTTATGATGTTGCTTAGTTAGTCCTACTCTATTCTTGGGCATCAGATTACTTTGATTATGGTGGGTTATGTTTACATTGGTCATATACTTATGCAGAATGGTTGGTTATATATCGAATTTTATTATTTTTATTTTTGGAGACTCGTGTTTAATACGCCTTGTATATTATGGGATCTAAGCAGGTTTAAAAAATGTGACGACCCAAAGTCCCATTATAACCAAGGTGGGGTTTGGGATCGTTACAGAGGTGGTATCAAAGCCCAAGACATTAGAATCCTTAGGGCTAAGGTATTAAGTTTAGGGACAAAGGGAATTGTCTAACTTAGAAAAGCAACATTAAGTCTAGGACTTAGGCTTGTCATAAGATAAGTTTAAAAGTTAGCGTTATCCAATGAATTGTTTCTGAAAGACATATGGTTTGTGATTGACTTTAGGATTTTATCATGAGGAGAGATGTGAGGAACAATAGAGATGGAAGAGACAGTGTGACTGAATAAAAGCAAGCAATCGAATTTCCTATAGATTCCCGAATAATATCATCCCCACCTGTAATTCCTGGATATGAATGTGCCAAGGGATACATTCATATCCGTTTTCTATCCAAATATATTTACTCGGATACAAATTCAAATATTGATATATCCAATTGTATTAATATTAATAGATTATAAAATTCATATTATATATATAAATAAGTTTATAAAATTAAAAATAATTTTATAAATATTAATAGATTGAGTGGGTTTACTCTTCTGGCACCGGTAACCTTAGGTCTGACTTTGTATGTGTGTTTAGGTGTTACTTTACCTCCTTAAAAAAAAGCCGAAAAAAAAAAAACTCAACCATGTTCCTCTTGAGTCTCATCTGAGAGCTTCTAGAAAGATAAGTCGAGGCCATTAGTGTGTAGATAAACCTCCATCCTCTAATTTTAGTGGCAAAATTAAAGAATGATGATTAGGGCTCTCAATGGGCCAAGCTCGAGCTGGGCTAGGGGTTATCCAAGCCTAGTCCTAAGTAGAAAATATTGAGCCCAAGCCCTATTGGACTTCAAGAAATCAAGCCCTAAGGCGGCCCTAATAAGGTCCAGGCCGGGCCAGACTAGGGCTAGGCTCAATCTTTTAAAATGGTCTGAACATATAATTTTTTTCTCCGACTAAATACAATCTTTGAATTTTTTTTTAAAATAATTGTCATTAACAATCAAACCCACATATTTTTTCCTTTTCTCTTCCAGAAGGGTTGGACCCAGATATATCTATCTTTGAGGAGTGCTAGCCCTACTCTTAGGGCTTTCCTACTTTCAGTCCGAGCCAACCATGTTGTCTTTTTCACTGTTAAAGCCTTACAATCACAAATAATTGTGTACTTTAACAGTGGAAATGAACAAATGGTTGGCTCAGGCTGAAAGTAGGAAAGCCCTGAGAGTAGAGCTAGTACCCACCTATTTTTTTTCTAATTAGGAGAGAGAGAGAGAGAGATGGCTTTGGGAGATCATCAGACTTTTACTTAAGAACGATTTAGTAAATAGGAACTGTACAATGCAGTTAATTACAAGACCTGTTTGACCAAATTCTGATATTCCCCAAACAGTCCTGTAAGTTAGCATCATTTAACCATTAACGTAGTGATCAACACAGTAAACTACAAGGAAACACAAATCAACTTGGTTGATGCACTTGAAGAACTTTACAAACATTACATAATCTCCTCTAGGGTATCATCTAACCGCACCGTAAATTTCCATTTAGGCATCAGCATTGTACGGTAAACAAAGAATCTCTCAACAACTATATATACATGAACCGAATACATACACAACCTTACCTAAATTTGGAATTTTGTTTTCAATACACCATCAAACTCAAAAAGGAGGAACTGATTATGGACCGAAACAAATTCTCCATTTTCATATTTGATAAATTTGCGAAGATATTATAAGTTTTTTAGTCCGTGCTGTCATGTGGAATTGAACTGGTCTCCTCTAGGGATCAAAGATGCAACCTTTGCAGAAGCAGAAACTCTCCTGCATGGCCATAGTTTTGTCCACACTATTGATTCTTTTCAAGTCATCATATCAAACTCTTAACATGATTAGATGGGCGAATGGTAATAATCAAGAACCTTGGCGCCTATGCTTTATCCGAATAAGACATTTTTCCATATTTTTTTAGTTAAAATTCATCCTGTGAAGAGGGAAGCGACTCATTTAGCTGACCGTCAGGCTAACTTGGGTGTTAGGCTGCAGTCTTGTAGTAAGTGGATGGGAGGTCTTCCATTCCAGAAGAGATTGTAATTTCACTCTTTCACCCACTTCTCATCTCTTTGTGGGACTTGTTCCCTCTTCTTATCAGCGCTTTATAGATAGGCATTTTTATTGAGAATGCTTTTTTCGGGGTCCCACCTTACCTTAAAAAAGAAAGTAACCGAGCCGAAGGAGCCCTCACAAATAGAATTTGAGGCCATGTTTTGTGGAAGCCAGCCAACTCTTGTACAGTATCCATTCTGAGGGGATAAAACACTAAGATAAGGTGAGGGACGATGTCATCGGTACAAGAAGGCTGTCATCTGTTGCGGTAAGTCGGATGGCGTGCCGCACCATTCGAATGTGTGGATTCCTGAAACTATTGTGACAGCTGAGTAAAGACAACCACTACGAAAACGATGTGGACAAAGTTATACTCGGCAAACTGTACCTAAACTGCGACATTGGCTCCATACCCCTAATAAGGTACCGAAGGTCAAGTTTTGTTGCTTTTCTTTTTAGAGTGGTTTGACAGAGAGGATCTTTGGTAAAAGCAAGGGTTGCTTTTTTTTTTTTGGAAGGCCTCACTCCATTCTTTTCAGGAATGGCGGCCTAGAGCTCCAGTTCAAGCTCAAGCTCAAGCTCAAGCTCAAGCTCAGAAGGAGATGGAGAGGGGGAGGGGATATTTATTTATCGGAGCTTCAGGGGGAGGACCCCCCGAAACCCCCCCTCTCACTTAGCTCTCCAAGCCGGAGCCATAAACAAGCTCCGCTCCCTCGCTCCCAAGTGGGAACCTCTGTCAAAAACAAACTCAAACGGAAGCTCCAAAACTCCCTTCGGTACAAGGGGGAGGTGAAATTGAGCTGGAAGGGAGTTATAAGAATAATGCTCAAAACAACAAGAGACTCTCAAAAGAGGCTCAAGCAACCAATAAAGTCAAGCTGTGAGCCATCAAAGCTGAAGCTGTGGAGGCTTATCTGGACTCTAAAGAGGGTGCTGTAGACCGAGGGAGCGTCTATATGCACAGTTTTGAGGGTGTGAAGAAGAAGATCCAAGAGCTATACCCTAAGCTTGACCTGACTCCCTTCAATGATGAGGTTGCCCAAGTTATCTGGGAAGAGTTCCAGAAGGAGGAGACCACATTGCATAGGGACGAGGGCACTGCCAGCACTCCCTAGCCTTTATTTTTATTGATCCTGTTGAGGCAGAGGAAGAGGAATACTTTGCGACGTGGGTGACCATAATAGGTGAGCCTTTGAATCAGTCCTCCCAGCTTGGTTGAAGGTTCCGTGTAGTGGAAGTGAAGTTCCGTCTTACCATTCAGATTAAGCCTTGGACTTCCTACTTCTACTCAGTTAGCGGGAACGAAAACTCTTCCTTCCAGTCTAGGTGTGAAGTTCATCCTATCAACAGGTGGAAGCAACTCTATTGTCTGGTTGTCTCTTGCTTTGTCTAATGAAGATGACTTCCCTTGGTTCCCTTGCCACAAACAAAGCAACCCAAAAGTCCTAGGGAGTGTTGGGGGAGCAGGCAACTCTTTCTTCTGTGAGTTCCCCTGTTCTCTCTCTAAAAGTCTTAGAGGTGGTACAGGAGGCCCGGGAGGAACTGAAGGTTTAGGAGAAGCGTCTAAAAGCTTGGCACGAGGGGAAGGATAGCACCAAAGCGAAACACACAACTCAATTGGGTAGTACTCCACACGGTTACACCTCAACCTTGAGAATGCGGTTCTGTTTCCACCGAACCCAAAATTTGTTTATACGACATATAATTTATCATATTATATTCAATATGTTATATTGGACCGAGCTGGTTTTAAACAACTAAGCCCTAGCTCGGTTTTGAACCTTGCAAGCCTCCAGTAAATGAGCTTGGTCCTAACTCTTAGGGCTCAACAAAAGAGCTAAGTTGGGGCTTTTTTTGGGCCGGGCCACCAGTCCAGTCCAGCCCATTGACACCCTTAAGAGCATTCCTAGAGGCCTCACCAAATTTGCCTCACCAAAATAGCCAAAATTCACAAAAAGTCATGTTGGTGAGTCACTTTTTTAAAACACTCCCAACAGTCTCACCAAAATAGCCAAAATTATCATTATTTTATTATTTGTGTCACATCCACACAAAAAAAAGGGAGAGAGAAACTTTTATTTTATTTGTATGGGCCATAAAGAATGAGGGAAAGAGAGATATTTTGGTTTGATGAGTGTACAGTAACTCACCAACATTGGTGAATACTGTACACTCACCAAACTGAAATCTTCAAATTGGTGAGGCTACTGGAGACGGTATTTTGCACTTTTTTTTGGTGAGCCAATTGGCTCACCAAAATAGCTAAAAAACTATTTTGGTGAGGTTGCTAGGAATGCTCTAATGATGTGCCACAGAAAAAATTTTGGCTGCCCAATTTAATTGGGAGTCAAATCCTCTACGGTGATAACCGGATTTGCAAAATCCGCTTATCACCTTTTGAGCTGGCCACGTGTCCCCCTTGACACCCCTTAACTGTGGTTCAGATTCATCCACCCTCTAGGGTTCACCCACCATCCTTAGTTTTTAGAAAAAAATATTAATTCTATTTTTAAAATATTTTAATATTAAAAAAACCCTAAAAACAGTTTTTTAATTTTAAAAAATAGAATTAATATTTTTTTCTAAAAACCAAGGATGGGTGGGTGAACCCTAAGGGTGGGTAAATCTGAACCACAGTTAAGGGGTGTAAAGGGGGACATGTTGCCACCTCAAAGGGTGATAACTGGATTTGCCAAATCCGGTTATCACCGTAGAGGATTTGACTCCATTTAATTGCCATTTGGGGGGATCTTTTTATGATTGTGTACAGGAGAGGATGCCCTCTCGATGTTTTGATTTCTCCCTCTATTTTCTCACCACATGTTGGCTAAAGTAAAGAGCCTATTTCCGAGTGTAATACCTGGGCATCTAGTTAGAGGAAATCTGTTTCCTTGTGTTCACTTAGCACTGTGTATGATGAAAAACTGACATCGATTCTTGCCATCCCCTTGGGGGCATCCACACAAGGTTCATGGTTCTCAATGGGCCTTGGGCTTACTAATTCATTTGGGTTGCGTGATCTTGCATGTGCCCGGGGTTTACTTGGTCTACAGAAGGGTTGGCTTGGGTTCCTCGTTACCCAAAAAAAACTGACATACTCCCATTTTTTGATGGGTGTATGGAGGAGTAGCAGGCAAATGAAATGGTTAAAAAAAATTGCTTCATTCAACCAGGAATCCCTTACAAAACTCATCTAACGGCACAATAATTTTGACAAATAATACTTAGCCTCAATCTAGGCGACTGCACATCAAGTTGGCCCAGTTCAGGCAAGTCCGATCTGTTATACCAAACCTTAATCCATTCCAGCCTTACTTGAACTTCCCAGACCATTAGGCCCAAATCCAGACAGGCTACGGAATCTAAATTGTAGACCCACTCGAATATTACATAGAGCTTTACAATTGAAATAATTTAATTAACGAGGCTAAGGAAGGCTAAATATATATATATATATATATATATATATATATATATATATATATATATATATATATATATAGTTTGAAAAAAAATGAGGGTCAAGTTTGGTCTCGGCTGTTTGTATCCATTTGTAAACAATAATTTTTAAGTTAGTTTGAAAAATTATATTTTTTCAAGTTCGTGGGTTACCTTTTAAATTAAATAATATAATATAAATACAAATTTAGTTTTTTTAATTAATAGTGATTAGCAGACCCCTTATCCGGATAGGTAGCCAAATGTCTTTCCACTTAATCCCTTTAACTATGGTTAAGCTTAACTAAATAATGTTTTTTTTTTCTACTAGAAACCAAGTTTAAATGGATGAACCTAGGTGTGAGTGAATCTTAACCACAATTAATTGGTGTTTAAAAGGGGACACGGACCACTGAGAACCGGCTCTACCCCTGTTCCCACCCTCTTGATACTAAAAAAAAAAATCAAAGTTGAGGGGGGGTGCTGAAGCCCCCGGGCCCCATGTGGCTCCGCCCTCAGGCCACCCACCGACGAGGTCTGTAAATCAACAATGGTAGGATTACGAACTGCCATCAGTTCAATACAAAAAGGAAGCCGGCTCATATTAATTAAGACTCTACCAGGGATAAACTGATATATTGATAATTTTTGCAAGAAAAAAAATAGTGAAATTAAGAAACTCAAACCTTACACTGTATGACCCATTACAACCCACAAAAACACAACACACATAGGCAAATGAAACTAAGAAACGCATAGATACAAGCATACAAACCAGACTGAATACTTAATTATACTTCCTGGCAATTACGAGAACAATACAAATAGCAACAAAGGCAAGCGGGACAAGGACCCAAACCCACAAAAGAAGATGCAGGGGGAAGGTCATACACGTTCGAAGAACAAAAGTTACGGAGAAGAAGCTGAATCCGATCAGAATTAGCTTCGCACGAATCCAGATGGTCATTTAATTTAAACTTGTAGGACTGATGATCAGGTGTCCGGACAGGCCAACTCCGATGAAGAAAGCAAGGTAGATGGAGAACATGTAGGTGACGTAAAGAAATGGATTCGGAACATCAGTACCTGGAGGCTGGATTATGAATGCAACCATCATGGTAACCAACAACAGTGCAACCGTAATGATAACTATACCGACATGTTCTGGGTTATCTATGAATTTCGACGGCGACGGCGACGGCGACGGCAACGGTAACGGTGGTGGAGGTAGTGATGGAGCTGGAGAAGAACCCAACTCGATGTCGGACGTTATTAAACACTGTTCCTCTTCTTCCATTGAATGGAGAGGTGTCTTACGCAGAACAAACGAACGAGGATTTATAAGTTGTTGCTCTGAAGAAAGAGAAGCTTTGCTATGAAACTTCCTCGAATACGCCTTTATGCGACTGACCCTTTTCACTACCGACCTCCTGCTTGTATTAGATCTGTTACGTACCCCCGCGCCGCAAAAGAAAAAGCGTGCTGTTTGACGGCATAAGAAGAAGGAGCCAAATCATCTCCGGTGATAACCGGATTTGCCAAATCCAGTTATCACCCTTAGAGGTCACCACGTGTCTCTTTGACACCCCTTAACCGTGGGTATAGTTCACCCACCCCTAGGTTCACCCACCCATTTTGTTTTTTGTTTTTTAAATATTAATTCTTTTTTTAAAATTAAAAAACTGTTTTTAATATTAAAGAAACTCTAAAAACAGTTTTTTAATTTTTTTTTTAAAATTATTATTAAGAAAAAAAAAACAAAAAAATAGGTGAGTGAATCCTAGGGGTGGGTGAACCTTACCCACGGTTAAGGGGTATCAAATGAGACACGTGGTGACCTCTAGGAGTGATAACCGGATTTGCCGGTTATCACCATAGAGGATTTGACTCTGAAAAAGAATGCACGTGTTGTATTTGCTTCTCCTCCTCCTTCATATACGTCTCGTGTCCATTGATGAGAAGGGTCTGGGAAAGCTTGAACATAATTCCTACAAACATCACAAATTTATTTTTTTGCGGCGCGGGGTTGGCTTTGTTCAATGGCTTGAGGAGTCCATTGATGAGAAGGGCTTAAAGAACATAATTCCTACAAGCATCACAAAGACTTTTTATTTTTTAGCGGCGCCGGGGTAAACTAAGTCAATTAACATCACTCCACATATCTAAATTCTAAAACAATTAATCCACAAAGCATAACATTTTCATTTTACTAACAATTGGCCTACATATCTAAACTATTTGTAGGAAAGACATTTGTGTCGCCTCCATTCTTCATCATTCATAGAGAGTTCCTTTTGTTCTTTATCAACAATGAAGCCCCTTCGTTGATGAAGAAGAGTTCCCAATGTTAAGGAAATAACATAATAATATTCGATGGAAAAGAATAAACAAACACACACACCAAAGAGAAAACACAAAAGATATATGTGATTTGGCAATTACCTATCCACATCCAAGGGTCAAGATCCGATTGCTTCTTCTTTATTCAGAGAAACCTTGAGAAAGTCAGTACAAGATATATATTCTCCTCTCAGATTAAATCTTACCCCAAGCCCAGAGCCCCTTGTACACCTCACTCAAGTCACCTTCTCAATGAATCCAAAGAATAATCTCTATCTATCATCTTTTCAATATTTTCTCAAGCGCTAGTATGTTTAAACCCTTTCTATTATATTCACTTTATTCTCATACCCATGACCATACCAACCGTAAATGCATAAGCACTTATTTATAGGCTTAAACTCGGAGTCCTAGACAATAGAAACACTCCTACTCAAATTAGGAGTTTCCAAAATAAATATGACTCAAAATCCCGCTTTGGCCGATCGATTGGCGACACCCTGGCCAATCAATCGACGATGTAAGCTATTTTTCCGTCATGCCACTGATCGATCAGCACCATCCTGGCCGATTGATCAATGCTCCTCGGATTTCTTCAATTCAAGCCAAATTCAACCAATTTTCACATTAGCAAGAATTTTGCGACACCACTGCAACTAAGATAACTCGATTTGTTAATCACCAAGCAAACCATCAAGATAGAACACCGCCTCACCCACACCCAGGATGCACCTCCACCTCAAACAAAAATCTCTCACACAATTTTGTAACCCCATTTGCTATTATCGCAAACCCAATTGGCAAATACCACAAACAACTGTTCGGCCTACCCATCTCTATACCATCTGTGAAAGAGACCTACCGAATAACCTTTTTGGCGTAACCTACTTTTGCACCATCTGCAAAAGAGACCTAGCAACTACACACGACCTCGAATTACCCCGAAAAGTCATCCACCAGATTAGATCAAACATGACCAAAACCCATATGTAACCTGAAAACCCGTCCTCCTTTCTAAAAGAACCACAGAGGAGGAAATTGACCCATCCTCTCAATCAAAGGCACCTCACCATTTCCTTCCTTTTAGAAAGCTACCAAAATACCCGTCTCCACTCTGACTACGAAAAAGACCTTGGTGAGCTTTTTACCCGTCGTAAAAGCATCCCTGTTTTCTCCACTTTATTTTGATAACTCCATCTCCTACTGTGTAGCAATAGCCTAAAGAGTATCACTCATCAAATGAAATTAGAATTCATTGCGACTTAGGGACGTCACATATGCTACCCCTCCCAAAGTCTGTATCACTTCATCAAACGAAGCTCTTGAATCTAATGACCACTTTATTAGAAGAATATCCATCCCATTGGAGGTTGTGAGCTAGATCATCTTCAAAGTATCCCTCTATCTTGCACTATTTCAACTGAAGCCTCTTTTCCATCAAAATTCCTCCACAGAAAGTTGTCAAAACTAACCTGTAACTCTGATTCCAATTGTTGGGGGAAATAACAGAATAATCCGATGGAAAATAATAAATGAGGGGGAAAAATACCGTCACGAACACGCGTCAGTTACAACTCCACACACACTCTGGTTTACCGGTAGAAGGTTGGAGTGGAGGGTGTGGCACCCTGACCTGTACTCCGATGGTAAAGTAAGTAGATGTAGAAGATGATGAACAGTAAACTCTGAAATAGGCACTGAAAGTTATGAAAGATTCTGGGAAGCACTGAACAAGTATTCTCTGAAGTATTGTTAAAAACGTGATCTTTAGCACTGAAAATCACGGGGTATTTATAGGGTAAGGTTGGTATGGCCATCGATGACCATGGATGGCCATAGATGTCCATACCACGTGTCCTGCACTCATTGCCAAATATGTCAGACATATCTGTCACCTGTTGCATCACACGTGAGAGACTACTATGAATTCAATCGGTCGGGATCTGACAGTACGCAGAAGTGACCAGCATTAAATGCCAAGACAGTGCTTTCGGCACAAAACAGTGCTTTCAGCACACATGTCAGAATTATGGATCGCCTCCTGATCACTTCCTCCTACGAGTCGGTCTCGTTGTTGACTCGAGCTCGGTTACGGTGTAGATGTCTTAAAATACAGCCAGGATATTGTTGTCGGTGAGACAACGGACTCGTTGTTCATGCAACGACAAAAAACGTTGTCAAGAGTACAACGGTTACGTTGTGCTTCAGACAAGCTTCAGACAACGAGCACGTTGTCAAGCCACAACGGAAACGTTGTTCTACAAGAAAACAAAGACGTCGTAATGCGCACAACGTGAACGTTGTGCATCGGACAACGTGTGATCCCTCTATTTTAAGCACGTGATCCCACCTCGTGTCCACGTGTCACTTTCGTGAACAAAACAACAAAAACGAGCTCGTTCTCCAACGCTAAGTTGATTTTACGAATTTTATCCGTTACAATTTATCCCTTTATGATGCTTAGAACGTAGTTCGAAGCGTCATAAACGGACAAAAAGATCATACCTGGCACTGCACCAGAAGACGTAACGTTGCGTGCTTTGAACGCTTCGCTGAGAAGATCGATCGTTCACGCCAGCTGGCTACGCGTGTGAACCGTCACGTCGCTTTAATGCAGACAGGCTGTCATCAATGCCGTTTCGATTTTCAAAATGCTTTAATAACTCTGACGGTTACTCTCTTTTGGTGAAAAGACGATCTTGCCACTGCTCTTCTCCCCTTTGACACAGGTGTACGGCTCTGATGAAGGGTAGTGGTGTAGTTTCACATATCTGAGATGCTTATAAAATCTCCATCGAATACTCTTTCTCTTTCACCCTGTTCCTCAAGCACTGTTACTCTGCCAAATTTTTTTCTCAAACGAAAGTTCATCTTCCTCAAGCTCTCAACAGCCTCTCAGTCGTTTTCTATTCGGTACGCTCTTCACCCTTTTCCTTAATATTTCTTACTGTTTCTCCCTCTCTCTCTTCTTCTCTGGTTCTTGAGTGATTTTACTCTGTGTACTCTCAGTGTTCTATTCACTGTTCTTGTTCCTTTTCACTGTTTCTTCCAATCACTATGGCTACCAACGTTCCCGTAGAACCCACTAGGTTAGAGGAAGTTAGAGGCCCTACAGAAAATGAGGCCAGTTGCACAGGTAGCGCACCTCATGGTGCCTACATCGAACAATCCTTAGATTTGCGCCAACATCAGTTGGCACACCTGAACCACTACAGGGAACGTTTTGACTTCCCTTCCCACGTCAATCTCCATTTCAAGAGAGATGACGCTCTCATTGATAAGCGTTCTGCTTGTACCGTCGTCTACCTCTCCCAGCTCTAGGCTGGCCTCCGCTTCCCTCTCCATCCCATCCTGGATGACGTTCTGTCCACCCTGCAACTCGCACCGGGACAAATGCATCCAAGCTTCTACAAATATATGTCCACGATGATCAAATTCATCAAGGACGGTTTCCCAATAGAAGCTAGGCATCTATTCCATTTCGGCCATGCTGTCAGATGCCGAGACACTGACGATGGTTTGTTCTGCTACTACTCGTGGAACAAGAAACCTCGACACCCAGAGCTCGTTTCTGGCATCCTTGATAGAGAAAGAGGGTGGAAAGCCACTCCTTTCGTTGTCTCTGGCGGTTGAAAGACAGAGAATTCCACGGTCCCCAATGTCTTCAAAGCGAAACCAGGTATACTACTACGGTCGTCCGTTGTCCGTTGTGCACCACTGTTCTGACTTTGTTTTCGTTGTACACTGTATGCTTTCGTCCTGCTGACTCTCGTTGTACTCATTCCGCTTTTTTCTATGTGCAGTTGACGGAAAGAAGATCTCATACAAGAAGTTAGCCCCAGAAGAAGAAGGCCTCCTCACCAACATCAAACGTGTTCGAGGTGGGGAATACGTCCGGTGGAAGCCACTGGAGCCCGACACGTGGGTCGTCTTCAACACTCCCACTGCTACTTCTCAACGACAACAACAACGACAACAACAACAACAACAACAGCATCCAGGCGCTTCTACTTCTACACAAGCACCAGCAATCAATTTGGACGAAGAAGAAGAAGACATGGCTGGCATAGATCCACCTCCACTGAGTAGGAAGCCAAGGCCTGCTCGCCCTGCCATCCTGCTGCCACCACCGCTACCACCGCTAAAGAAGAAGAACCCTCCCTCCAAGGGTACAGCGACTGCTGACCCAAAAAGAAAGATGCTAACCTAGGCCGAGTACGAGGCCAGAAAGAAAGCGAAGGCGGATATACGCCTGGAGAAAGAGAACGCAGCCATTGCTGCTCCCCCTCCACCTCTGCCGTTCCTGCAACAACTCCAGGAGCAGAAGTGACAACGGCAGTGCCTGAAGCCAGCTCGACACCTGCCCCCTCTCGAGCTGCAACTGCTCCAGCCAGCTCGAGTTCCGCTGTGGTTGCCCTGGCCGCAACGGAAGCTGACACAACGAGTCTTCCAGCTCGTATGCTACCGGCGAGCTCTCTGGACTGGTCGCCCGACTTCTCTCGGTACGGGAGACCGACCGTGAACGACTCGGTGCAAAGATCCGACAAAGCCGCCCGAGCTCTTACTCATGCCATGAGGTTGCCCCAAGACATTGCTGACGTCGGTAATCTCAGTCTGGCCAACCTGACCTACGTCGCCTGCCAGTTTGTGGCGTCAGTAAGTTTCTTACTTCCTCTTTTTCTTACTTTCTTGCTGAAATCTTACTCCTCGTCGTGCTAATGCCTGGATACTCCCTTGCAGATGAACGTGCTCGTGCACGAACTCTGTGATCGTAGCCATTATAGCTACAATCACCTTCGAGACGTGCTCAAGTACTGGCAAGACAGGAGTGAGACGCTGGAGAAGACTCTCACCGAAGAGAGACTCAAGGCAGACTTTGATCTGTCTCAAGCCAAAGCTGACGCTGTTCGCGTCGAGGCGAAGTGCAAAGCTGCCACCAAGGCACAAGAAAAAGCTAAGGCTGAGACACGATCAGCAAAGGAGGCCGAGAAGAAGGCCAAGCAGGAGGTGGAGAATGCTGTTCTACGCATCAGCGAACTGGAGCTCGTCTCCCAAGCTTTGGGCAGACAGCTGGAGGAAGCTGAGGCAGTCAGGACAGCACTAGCAGAGGAACTCGAGGAGGCCAAGAAAGCTGAAGAGGCCATCGAGAGGACCATGACCCTGAGACTGTAACAACACTATCAGTCTCAGCTGGACACGCTCTTGGAGGAGGATCAGGCAGAGACCGAGAAAGAGATACTCGAATCGCTCCGCCAACAAGGCCATCTGAAAGAAGACAATGAAGAGGACGCCATCACGCTCTCCGAGCTTCAGAGCAAGGACGTGATCGAGCTAGACAACGAGACTGAGGTCCAAGGCGTCGAGCAACCTCACTCTCTTGAAGGTCCTGCATCTCTCCCAGCTGAGCCATACTTCGAGCCAGCTGCTCCCGAAGCTCTTGCTGCTGCCGAAGCTCCTGCTGCTGCCGATGAAGCTACTCCAGAAAAAACCCCAACTGCTGAAGCCTCTCCTTCTGCCCCTGCTGCAACGACGACAGATGCTGACCTTGAGCTCGCCTGATCTACTCCTCCCCTTCATGTTTCTGTTTCTCTTTTTTAATGATGTAAACTCTTTTCTTTTCCTCTTATGGGAGTTTGTTGCTGTAATTACCCAGAAATGGGCCTTCTGTATGAATGGATCACTCATTTTTCTTATATTTGCATTTCTTTTCACCACGTAGCGTAGCACAACGTATGCATACAGGAAAAAAATACAACATGAGTAGTTGAATAAATGTTTACAGTTCACTGTACGGATGTTAATGCGGTACTTCGCTATGTGGATGTTTGAATGCACGTAAATGTACGTATGAGGGTGAAAATCATAACTGTTGCACATACTAAACGAATTATTTCGATCAAAGCACTACGAACAGAACACTGCGAGTAGAGCACTACGATCAAAGCACTACGAACAAGCACTACGATCAAAGCACTACGAACAAGCACTACGAACAAGCACTACGAGTAAAGCACTACGAACAAGCACTACGAGTAAAGCACTACGAACAAGCACTACTCCAGATACATCATTTGCGTAGTTCAATGTGAATGCAATCTGACAAATAAAATTCATATGATGAACACAAAGTAACTCGGTTTCGAAGCACATGCTCAGAGGATGTCATTAGGATAAGCCACTGGATTTGCTCAGATGACACCCTTATATAAGCCACTCGTGTTCGTTATGAGTAGGTTGTTTAGTTAAAATTTTATTCGAATTACTTGCAAAACATTCACAATATCACACTGATGAACCAGATAGAGAATAGTGTAGACAACGAGCAGACGCATAATATTGCAAGTCATATGTTGAAATATGAGCACTATGAATCATTGAAAACTTGTGAGCACAACAATGCATGCAGTAGCCTAACATAGATTCTATTGAAAGAATTGCCTCAAATTCATAATGTTCCAGGATTTTGAGATGAGGTTACCTTGTAAGTCTTTTAAGTAACAGACTCCAGGACTTCCCAATCGTTCTAGGATATAAGGCCCTTCCCAGTTAGGTCCCAACTTACCACTGTTAAGCTCTCTCGTGTTCTGGAACACTCTTCGGAGAACGAGATCACCGATCTGCAGTACTCTCCGTTGTACTTTCTTGTTATAGGCTTTCCTCAATCGTTGCTGATACCTCCTCATCTGAATGCTGGCATCTTCTCGCTTCTCTTCTAGCAGATCGAGATGAATAGTCATAAGCTCTGTGTTCTGATCTTTCTCTCCATCCTTCTTCTTGTTGTGCCAAGAACGCACTGTAGGCAAACTGATCTCAGTAGGAATGACAGCCTCCATACCATAGACTAGAGAGAAAGGAGTTTCATTGGTAGGACTCCTCGGAGTTGTTCTGTACCCCCACAAAACGTTGTGCAGCTCGACGGTCCACTTTCCCTTCGAATCTTCCAGTCTTCTCTTCAAGGCATTGAGAATATTCTTATTGGTTGCCTCGGTCAATCCATTCCCCTGAGGATAATATGGGGAAGAGAAAACATGCCTGATCTTCAGCTCGCTGCAAAAGTCGGCAATCAAACGTCCTGAAAACTGCTTCCCGTTGTCAGTAATGCTGGACTGCGGTATGCCAAATCTGCAGACGATATGTTCCCACAAGAACTTCTTCACTTCTTGCTCTCTGATACGAGCAAGAGGAACAGCTTCAATCCAACGAGAGAAGTAATCAGTTGCCACTAGAAGAAAGATCAGATTCCCTGGAGCCTTAGGGAAAGGTCCTACAATGTCAAGTCTCCAACGCGCAAATGGCCAAGGCTGAGACACAGTGTTGAGCTCTTAAGCTGGAGCATGAATCAAACGAGCAAACCGCTGGCATTGGCTGCACTTCTTCACATACTTCTGAGCATCAGCTTGCATGTAAGGCCAGAAGTAACCTTGCCCCAGAGCTCGATGGGCAATGGTTCTCCCACCTGAATGTATACCACATATACCTTCATGCAACTCAGCAAGTATTCTCTCCACATCTGCAGGATGAACACACTTCAACAAAGGCCCACCAAAAGATCTCCTGAACAACTCTCCTTGCACCAAGGCATAACGAGGTGCCTTGAACAGAATGCGCCTCGACTCCTTCAAACTGATAGGAAGAATTCCATCCTTCAGATAAGCCACCAGCCCTATCATCCAACTCGGAACTGGATTGACAAAAAACACTTCTCGCTGTGCCTGAAGAGCTATTGAAGGATACTCTTGGAACTCTATCAGAATAGCCTTAGGCTCGTCAGCCTGCACCATGGAAGCTGGATATGCCAAAGCGTCAACATGCCTGTTCTCATCTCTCCGGGTGTGCCTGATCTCCACAACGGTGAATGTTTCACACTGCGAACAAATGAGAGTAGCATACTGCTTCATCCGGTTTTCCTTGCAGTCATAAACACCATTCACCTGATTCAACACGAGCTGTGAATCACAAAACACTCTCAACATGGAGATCTGCAGCTCTCGAGCACTCTGCAACCCAAGCAGTAAGACTTCGTACTCAGCCTCATTGTTGGAGGCAGTGAACCCAAGACGCGACATCTTCTGCACTTTGATGTTCTCCGGACTTACAAGCACAACACCCAGTCCTAAACCACTAGAATTAGAAGATCCGTCCACGTACAATAACCAATCATTCTACTCTGATGACTCGGCTCCATCCACAACGACATCTCCGTTGTCAACTTCAATAGGAAGTTCCCGAAGATCAACAACCACCTCCTCTGCTTCCTCCTCCACAGGAAAATCAGAAAGAAAACCTGCCATTACTTGCCCCTTTTCTGAACTCCTAGCCCGATACTGAATATCGAACTCACTCAGAGTCACAGCCCACTTCGACATCCTCCCCGCCAGCTCGGGTCGTCCCAGCACGACTTTCAAAGGATACGTTGTGATGACAACGATAAAATGAGCATGAAAGTAAGGACGAAGCTTTCCGCAGAAAAGACAAGAGCTAGACATACCTTCTCGAGCTTGCTATAATTGCACTCCGCCTTGAGAAAGGTTTTGCTGATGAAATAAACTGGTTTCTCCACGCCATCACAACTCCTGACCAGGACGGAACCAAGGGCTTGCTCTGAAACAGATAGATAAAGATATAAGATTTCACCTGGCTCAGGTACCAAAAGGATAGGAGCTGAGCCTAAATATTCCATCAAGGCAAGGAAAGCTCGAGAACACTCTGGAGTCCACGCAAAAATGGAGTCATTTCTCAGCAACTCGAAAAGAGGTTTGCAACGATCGGATGACTTGGAGATAAATCAATTGAGTGCAGCAATCCGGCCTGTCAGCTTCTGGATCTCCTTCTTCGACTTAGGCTCTGGCATGTCCAGCAAAGCACGGATTTGAGCTGGATTAGCCTCAATCCCTCGCTGACTCACAAGATAACCCAAAAATTTTTCTGAGGTAACCCTGAAGGTGCACTTCTCTGGGTTGATCTTTAGATTGAAAGACCGCAGAACAGAGAAAGGCTCAGCAAGGTCCGTCACCAGAGTACCTCGTACTCAACTCTTCACAACGATATCATCGATGTAAACTTCAACCGTCTTGCCAAGAAGTGACCCAAACATGAGATTCATAAGACGTTGATAGGTGGCACCTGCATTCTTCAAGCCAAAAGGCATCACTCGATAACAGAACAAGCCCCGCTCCGTTATGAAGGTGGTCTTCTCTCGATCTGCTTCCGCCAGCAGGATCTGGTTATAGCCTGAATAACCATCCATGAAGGATAACATCTCGTGACCAGCAGTGGCGTTGATGAGCCTATCTATCCTTGGCATGGAAAAAAAGTCCTTGGGACAGGCTTTATTGACACCAGTGAAGTCAATACAAACTCTCACCTTCCCGTTCTTCTTAGGCACAACCACAACATTGGCTATCCAATTAGGGTACTGCACCTCCTGAATGAACCCGAACTGAATCAGCTTGTCAATCTCCTCGTTCACTGCATCATGATAAGCTGGAGCAAGCCTCCGAGATTTCTGCTTCACAGGAAGGACAGCAGGATCAACATTGAGGTGATGACAGATAACACTCGGATCGATGCCAGTCATGTCTTTGTGAGACCATGCAAAGACATCGAGATTCTGCCTAAGGAAACTCAGCAACTCAAGCTCTTCCTCCGCTGTCAAGCTCGTCCCGACCTGTAACACATTTGGCTCTTCTTCCATTCTCAAATTGACAGCTCTCGTGGGCTCAACGGAAGGTTTGCACAACGAGGTTTCTGAGCTCTCTTCCACAACGGGAGCGACCTGTAATTGCTATGGAGGCACAACGGAAGCAGGAAAATCGCACTTCTGCGATGCCAACTGATCACCCTTGATCTCCTGAGGCCCATCCTGCGTTGGATATTTCAACACTTGATAGTACGAGGATGGAACAGCCTTCATCTCATGGGTTCACCAACGACCCAAGATGGCATTGTACGGCGATGGCGCATCCAGAACGGAGAACCTGGTCTGAAGGACAACGGGTCCAGCCACAACGGGTAAGACAACGTCACCTACAAGCTTCATCGAGCTGCCATCAAATCCGAACAGTGGAGTCTGAGCAGAGATGAGAACGGAAGGATCCAGCTCCATCTGGGTGAAAGCATGAAGATACAAGATGTCTGCTCCACTCCCGGAATCCACGAGCACTCTCTTGATGTTGAAATCCCCTATTCTCATAGTGAGAACAAGAGCATCATAGTGAGGTCGGATTACTGCTGCCAGATCAAGATCAGTGAAAGTAAGTGCCTGCCCAACGCTTCTGGTAGGCACTTGCACCTGACACACTGCAGCATCGTGAGACAGCTTCCTGGCCTTCGTCCTGAAGTTCCTCTCCACATCTGCTTTCGGCGCTTGCACGCGGCAAATGACATTGATCGTACCCAAGGAAGCTCCTCCACTGGTACTCGGATTACTGGCAGGTTCTCCTCCACGAGATTAGGATACTGGCTCCCTGGCATGCTCCATGCCGTCGTTGCCAGAAGCAAGATACTCTCCTAAGTACCCCTCCTGAACCAGCCTCTCCAAGTACTCTCTCAGAATACGACATTGGTTGGTAAGATGACTACGGCACTTGTGATAATGACAATACTCATGTACCCGGGGTCCCGATGTAACATCCTGCACAGCCCTAGCCGGCCACTCGAAGTACGCCTGATCCTCCATGGACCTCGTGATGGTCGCCGGGCTAACTGTGAAATTGTTGGGCGGTGCTCGATCTGTAAAAGGTCACCGCTCACTAGGCTGTACGTCTCTCTCTTGCTGTACTTGAGGCTGCACCTGGCGTGGCTGATACTGCTGCCTGGCCTGCTGCTGATCACTAGGACGTCTCTCCGTCCTACTCTGCTGCTGATTCGAATTTCCTTCAAGCGGACGTCGAACCGGCTGATCCCGCTGAGTCACATAGACTACTCTATCCTTCTGCTTCCTTGGTGGTGAGTCCTCAGATGATGAAGACTCGTACTTCTGCTTCTTCTCCTTCCTCTTCGAAGATCGGTGTGTCCTCTCTACGACATCCACCACTCTCGTCCTGGGCTTTGGCACAACGGATACGTCCTCCTCATACCTTCCGTACTTGGTGGCATGAACCAGCATCTCGTCCATCTTGACAGGATAGTCAAGAGCCAAAGACTTATAGAGCTCAGAATGCCTAGGGATAGCATTCTTGAAAGCAGCGATACAGCTCCCTTCGTCGACTTTATCGATGTTGTGGACTTCATCAGTGAAACGCGAAATAAAGTCCGTCAATGATTCAGCCGACTTCATCCTCAAAGAAAAGAGAGTATCTGCACCTGTTTTCTTCTTTTTATTGATAATGAAACGATCAATAAAAGCTGACCTGAGCTCTGAGAAATTACTGATGGAACCAGGAGGCAAGTTCCGAAACCACTTCGACGCTGCCCCCGACAGGCTGTTGGGGAAAGCTTTACAATACAGGTCATCATCTGGATTGCGAACAGCCATCGCATGTTTGAAATCAAACAAATGCTCCTCCGGATCCGTCCTTCCAGTGTACATGGTGAAGATCAGAGTCATAAACTTGGAAGAAGTATATGACTGATTGATGGCGTCCGTGAAAGGAGAGTTCTCAACATTGTCCTTTGCTGACTGAGCAAAGTGGTCAGGAATCTCTCCCTTCATGCTCTTAACATAAGCACCGATCAAAGCCTCCACCTCCTTGGTAGTCACCCAAGTCTTCTGGGCGTCTGCACCTCCGGTACCCCCTCTCAAGTCTTCTCGCCCTGCCCCTTCTCGCAAATTCACACGATCTGAAGGAATACTCTACTCTGCCCGAACCTGAGGCTGCCTTACATCCCCTTCAATAGGAAGCACAAACCTGGTTTCACGATTCTCCGGTGCAGAAGGAGAAGAAGAGAAGTCAAGCTGACGTCTCAAGGAAGACCTCTGCAATGACACCTCATCCACCTCGAGCCTGCTATGCTCGAACGCCTCCAGCCTCTCCTGCATCAACTGCTGCTGCCTGGTGAGCTGATCCAGAGCAAATTGCTGTCTTTGCAACATCGCCAAAATACGATCAGAAACAGAAAGCTCAATAGGAGGAGGCACGATCCTCTTTCGTTGCCCAGACGAATGACTGATCCCAGGGATATGCACGACAGAAGGTGCAAAAGGAGTGGCCTGAGGGGTTTGATCCTCACGCCCGAACACCAACGACTGATCAGCCATGATCACAAAGAGCAAAGGGGGGTTCGTTTACAGATTTTTCCCACAGACGGTGCCAATTTTTGAGGGGAAAAAATATCGTCACAAACACGCGTCAGCTACAGCTCCACACACACTCTGGTTTACCGGTAGAAGGTTGGAGTGGAGGGTGTGGCACCCTGACCTGTACTCCGATGGTAAAGTAAGTAGATGTAGAAGATGATGAACAGTAAACTCTGAAATAGGCACTGAAAGTTATGCAAGATTCTGGGAAGCACTGAACAAGTATTCTCTGAAGTACTGTTAAAAACGTGATCTCCAGCACTGAAAATCACGGGGTATTTATAGAGTAAGGTTGGTATGGCCATCGATGACCATGGATGGCCATAGATGTCCATACCACGTGTCCTCCACTCATTGCCAAATATGTCAGACATATCTGTCACCTGTTGCATCACACGTGAGAGCCTACTATGAGTGCAGTCGGTCGGGATCTGACAGTATGCAGAAGTGACCAGCATTAAATGCCAAGACAGTGCTTTCGGCACAAAACAGTGCTTTTGGCACAGATGTCAGAATTATGGTTCGCATCCTGATCACTTCCTCCTACGAGTCGATCTCGTTGTTGACTCGAGCTCGGTTACGGTGTAGATGTCTTAAAATACAGCCAGGATATCGTTGTTCATGCAACGACAAAAAACGTTGTCAAGAATACAACGGTTACGTTGTGCTTCAGACAACGAGCACGTTGTCAAGCCACAACGGAAACGTTATTTTACAGGAAAACAAAAACGTCGTAATGCGCACAACGTGAACGTTGTGCATCGGACAACGTGTGATCCCTCTATTTTAAGCACGTGACCCCACCTTGTGTCCACGTGTCACTTTCGTGAACAAAACAACAAAAACGAGCTCGTTCTCCAATGCTAAGTTGATTTTACGAATTTTATCCGTTACAATAAACAAACACACACACCAAAGATAATACACAAGAGATATACGTGGTTCTGTAATAACCTGCCTATGTCCATCGGTCAAGATCCGATTGCTTCTTCTTTATTAAGAGAAACCTTGAGAAATCTTATACAAGATACACTGTTCTATTCGATTAAATCTCAACCTAAGCCCAAAGCTCATTGTACACCCCACTCAAGTCACCTTCTCAATGAACCCTCAAGAATAATCCATATGATTTCATCCCTTCAACCTTTTTCCCAAGTCTTAGTATGCTTAAATCCTTTCTATTATCTCTCACTCCATATGAGAACAACTAAGGCTCTCACCGGGAGCCCTTTACATTTACCTTGTTCTCATAACTATGACCATACAAACCCTAGACCTATAAGCAAATATTTATAGACCTAAACCCGGAGTCCTAGACAATAGAAACACTCCTATTCAAATTAGGAGTTTCCAAAACAAAGAAGACTCAAAATCCCGCTTTGGTCGATCGATCGGCTCCACTCTAGTCGATCGATTAGCGATACAAGCTATTTTCCCGTCGCGCCACTGATTGATTGGTGCCACCCTGGCTGATTGATAGGTACTCCTCGGATTTCTTCAATTCAAGCAAAATTCAGCACACAAAAATTTCATTACTTATCCTTTCGACTAAGATTTCCACAAGAAAGCTTTGGTCTACTAAACTACTAACCACGACTGTGAGAGAATGCCATTAATGGAGAAAAACACTCATTTTCGGGTTTTTTGTGTTTTTTTCAAAAGAAATTAGTTTAATTTAAAGAAAATGATTATAATAATGACATTTATGATTTTAAACTTTAAATTTCGTGTTAGATGTGTGAGCACGGATTTCTGCCCCCCATAAGGGTTTTGTTTGAGTCGCCACTTATTAATTCTGAGGTATAAGTCTTGTATATAGATAAGGTCTTATGGTTTATATGAGAATCTAGGTAAGAGGTTCGATTAAGTCCAGGGGAAGGTATTAGATACCATGAGACCCTCATTTTACAATGGTTTTCTACTCTCTAGGTATAAGCTAAAATGATATCAAAGTTTTATTCAAATGCTCAAGTCTTAGAGTATACGAATCCAAGAAAGGAGAAAATTCTAACTAGAGTCTAACCCAGGTTGGGTTGCCTACGTACTCACAAGAGGTGAGATACTAAGATCAGACCGAGTGTGGTTCTGGCACATCAGCCTGTGCCAAGGTTAGGGGAGTGTGTGTGTGCACCGGAGTGGCTAAGAGTCTAACCCGGTGGACTAGGTTTGGTTGACCGGGGAGGTCAAGTGCATGGTCTTAAGGTGTGGGCTCGGAGGCCAAAGGTTGAGCCCGAAGGCTAAGGCATAGGTCCGGAGGCCAAGGCAAGGGTCTGGAGGCAAAAGTTGAGCCCAAAGGCTAAGGATTAGTCCGGTAGACTAAGGTTGGGCCCGGTAGGCCAAGGTTTGGCTTGGGAGGCCATGGGGTAAGCCCGGAGGCCTAAGGTTGCTTAACCGGAGTTAAGGGGGGAATTGATCATGGTTAGGATTGCTAATTAGGGTTTACAAAGTCAAATGTTAGATTTATGGTTTTCTTTGCATTTTTAGATGTTTTTGAGATTTTTTCAAGTTTTCCAAGGTTAAATGGTCCTAACCATGGTTTAAAAAAATGACTGAGATTGAACTAACCCCAGTTAGAGGGTCTAGTATAGTCTGAGGTGGGCACAGGCAGTATGATAGAGCCTAAAACGACCTCCTACCTGGTTTGGGCCCTGTGCAAGGCCACTGTTATGAGAACAACAGGATTGACAGTAGAATAATTACCGGAAATCTCATTTGTTTGTAAAATGAGATTGACGGTAAAATAACTACCGCTACTGTGGTTAAGATTCACTAATCCTTTGTGTTCAACCATCTTGCCTTGGTTTCTAGAAAAACTATTAAAAAAATATTAACTCTAAAGGCTAAGGTTATTAACCAGAGTTAAAAGAAGGTGTTGTAACTTTTAACTGACGTCTGGAATACTTTGAAAATACGCGCCACATCACCAGAGTTATTTTTTTTGAGCCAAATCCTCTACGGTCAAATCCGGTTATCACCCCTAGAGGTCGCCACATGTCTCCTTTGATACCCCTTAACCGTGGGTAAGGTTCACCCACCCCTAGGGTTCACCTACCCATTTTTGGTTTTTTTAAAATATTAATTCTTTTTTTAAAATTAAAAAAATAGTTTTTAGAGTTTTTTTAATATTAAAAACATTTTTTAATGTAAAAAAAGAATTAACATTTAAAAAAAAAAAAACCAAAAATGGGTAGGTGAACCCTAGGGGTGGGTGAACCTTACCCACGGTTAAGGGATGTCAAAAGAGACGCGTGGTGACCTATAGGGGGTGTTAACCGGATTTGCCGAATCCGGTAATCTTTGTTTTTTTGGGTAAAGATCTCTGATTGTCAATTCAGTGAGTTTTATGCAAAGCAAAAAGGATCATTGGGCTGAGGATGTGACCACATGCCAACGGATTACCTCTGGTGCAGGCCCGAGGCATCCTCGGACGTCCATTCATTGTGTGCCATGTGAGGATAAAAAGAGGGAGTTGTGAGATATCAACTGAGAAGAAGTGAAAAAAATAGGAGAGAAAATGAAATGACTTCTCCCTTTAGCGTCAAATGTCGCATGGTGATTGGTGAATGGACGCCTGAGGCTGGGAGTGCACTAGTGGTAATCCCATGTCGTCCCTTGGCTTTAACCAGGTTCTAGTGACCGAACTTGATGGCAAGGTCGACCATTGTTGGAGGATTCAGATGTGACCCTTAGCTTTAACCAGCATCGAGTGACCATGTGACCCTTGTCTTCAAGGTTGTTGGAGGATGATCGTGACCCCGGATTCAACCTTGACTTTAACCAGGATCCTTCTCGAGTGACCCAACTTGATGAGTGACCCGGATTCAACCTTGTCACTTTACTAAAAAAGAAAAAAAGAAAAAAAAAAGGAAAACCTTGGCAGGATCCTTTAACCGGGATGGAGGGACCCAACTTGATGGCAAGGTCGACAATTTGGGCGTACAATTGTAGAATATGACTGCCAGAAAAGGGTTAATCTGGGCGTACAATTGTTGAATATGACTGCCAGAAAAGGGATAACCGCATCTTCCCAGCGGAGGTTAGCCGCCTTCATGGGCGTTAAATTGGTGGTAGGGGTGTCAATGGGCCTGTCCGGCCCGGGCCCTATTAGGCCCGATTGATAAATTGGCCAGGTTAGCACACTTATTAAATGACTGCCGCCGATATGACGTTTGTATCGACTGTAAGTAACCAACCGTTGTAAAAAAAGAGTTCCCTCCGCCATTTTTGCCTTCCCACCGTGATCATTCCAGCCTTCATATTAAAGGCGGTTTTGTAATAACTGTCGTTGATTAGCTCAATAAGAGGCGGTTCTCTAATAACTGTTGTTTTTAACAATGTATAAAAACCCTTCTCTCCTTTACCTCATCAGTAGCAGGAGCTTTGCTATCTTCCTTCTTCTAGTAAACCAGTCTTTGGAGCAGCAGGTGACGCGTGACCTCTCCGAAAAATTACCGCACACAAACATTGCTCGAAAGTAACGGGCTGGGAGACTCTTCCTTCAGGTACAATGGGGTGGGGTTTAGCCTATTTTGGCAAAGGTAAGTTACTGATAGTTGGTCCGTCTGATCTAGAATCCATCTATCAGTGCCATGACACACATGCCATGGGGCCATTAGATTTTGGATCCAACGATAACACAAATTCTTTATATTGTAAGTGGGTTTTGCAGTGGTCTCCAATCCATTCTTAGTTTTAGAGGGTAGCTCTTTAGCTCACTCTCACTCAAGAAGCTCTTAATGAATATGGATATTGGATGAGTTGAGTCATGGGTGTATGACTCACTCATTTTCTTTTCCACTTCTTCCCCTGCCTATTGTGATTCAGTTTATCCTTTGTGAAAATCGGCTGGAAAGTTGTATAATGAGAATTGAAGAGTTTTTTTTAAAAAAATATATCTTGTCTAACCCGTTTACCATCCAAAAAACAAAAGTTTCATTGTAATGCTTTATGGATATCGGATGAGGTGAGTCATGGGTGTATGCTTCACTCATTTTCTTTTGAAGGTTTCATTGTATTGTATTGGCCCAAAATGACTCGAAATTCTCACGAGTTGTAACCAAATTTTAAGGAGTCTAGTTACATTACACAGATCAACACGTGTCCTACCTTTAATAAACCTTTATTGTGGTGAAGATTCATCAACATTTCAACCATCTAATCTTAGTTTTTAAAAGAAAAAAAAGTATTAACTCTAAAAAGATTTGGACATATGTTCTCCAAACTCTCTTATATTTTATCAGGATTTCTTGTACGACATTTACAAAAGACTCACCCCAATGATACATCATTCTGATCGGCTTAGGATTGTCTTTGGCGATGCCAGCAAAAATTTTTCCTGGTATTCCACAAATCAATGGACCTGTGACACTAAAAAGGGGAGAAGTCATTTCATTTTCTCCTCATGGTTTTGACTTCTTCTCACTTGATATCTCTCCCACTTTTTAACGCCAAATGTCCATTGATTTGTGAAGCCAGGAAAAAATAATGGGCATCGCCATAGACAATCCTAAGTCATTCTGATCTGGACAGCATGGATCAACATGTGAAGTTTGCTTCTCTTTTTCTTCAGCAACCAACATCACATTTCAATGTGATGCAGTCATGGACAGGGGTGGAGCCAATAATTTATTGTAGGGGCACATTGGGTTAAGGGATGGGGGTTTGGGGGCTCCCTATAAAATAAATTTGACGACTAAGTTTATAGGTCATTTCACTCATATATTTTATACATATGCTACAGGTATTGTTTTGCCTTCTTTACGAAGCAGCGATCCCCTTACTTTATGACTAATCCTATAAGGTTTTAACCAAACTCCTTGGAGTCTGGTCACAATACAAAAGTCTTTTACTTCTTGTTAACAACTTTAACCCGTAGAGTTAATTTTTTTTTTCTAGAAACCAAGGTTAGGTGGTTTAACCCTAAGGGTTAGTGAATCTTAATCACAATTAAGAGGTATTAAAAGGGACATATGTTGACCTGTGGGTTGTATCTGACTCCAAGGAGTCTAGCTTTAACAGTAGAGAGTAGAGGATTCTAAATCTTTAGTAAACTATATTTAAAAAAAAAAAATCAAACGCCGAGGGGTACCAACCTGAGATCGAATCACAGCCAATTGCGATTGAACTCGGGGAGGGTTCAATCACACCCATAGGCCAACACGTGTCCCTTTTAACCCCTACTAACTGTGGTTAAGATTTCAATAATATAACCTTAATTTTTAGAAAAAATATTAAATTCTAGTTAAGAATTTTAATCCTTAGGGCTAATTTTTTAATATATTTTTAAAATTTAAGTTATACTGTTGAACTCTAAAAGTTAGTGAATCTCAACCACATTTAATAGGCGTTAAAAGGGACATGTGTTGGCCTGTGGGGTGATAGAACTCTCCCCCGCAATGGGCTGTGATTGGATCTCCATCCACTTCCTTACCCCATGCTTATGACATATATATAAAAATAAAGAGAAAATACATTTACACCCCCTGAGGTTTATCGAAAATACACATAGACGTCCTCAGTATTCAAAAAATACATTAAGTACATTTACTTTTTAAAATAATGGCACTTAGATCCCTCGCTCCATTAGTTGACCGTTAGTAACAAAAATGCTGATTTATGCTGATGTCATGTGATGAAGTATATAAAATTTCAAAATTGCCCCCTAATTTTCAGAAAACACTATTTTCACTCTAAAACACTATTTATTTAATATTTAAAAATCCGGTTCTCACCCATGAGGTCGCCATGTGTCCCTTTGGATACCCCTTAACCGTGGTTAAGATTCACCCACCCATCCTTGTTTTTTTGAAATATTATTTTTTTTTGAAAATTAAAAAAAATTTAACTTTTTTTAATATTTAAAACAGATTTTTAATATCACCCCTTGAGGTCGCCACATGTCTTGTTTGACACCCCTAAACCATGGTTAAGATTCACCCACCCATCCTTGGTTTTTTTTTAAATATTAATTCTTTTTGAAAATAAAAAAAAATTAGTTTGTTTAATATTAAAAACAATTTTTTAATACCACCCCTTGAGGTCACCACGTGTCCCTTTTGATACTCCTTAACTGTGGTTAAGATTCACCCACCCATCCTTGGCTTTTTAAAAAAATATTAATTCATTTTTGAAAATAAAAAAAAATTAGAGTTTTTTAATATCACCTCTTGAGGTCGTCACGTGTCCCTTTTGACACCCTTAACCGTGGTTAAGATTCACCCACCTATCCTTGTTTTTTTTTTAAATATTAATTGTTTTTGAAAATTAAAAAAAAAATAGAGTTTTTTGAATATCACCCCTTGAGGTCACCACGTGTCCCTTTTGACACCCCCCTAACCGTGGTTAAGATTCACCCACCCATCCTTGGTTCTTTTTTTAAAATATTAATTCATTTTTGAAAAAAAAATCGAATTAGAGTTTTTTTAATATTAAAAACAGTTTTTTAATATCACCACTTGAGGTGGCCCCGTGTCCCTTTTGACACCCCTTAACCATGGTTAATATTCACCCACCCATCATTGGGTTTTTTTTAAAAAATATTGATTCTTTTTTGAAAATTAAAAAAAAAAATTAGAGTTTTTTAATATTGAAAACAATTTCTTAATATCACCCCTTGAGGTTGCCATATGTCCCTTTTGACTCCCCTTAACCGTGGTTAAGATTCACCCACCCATCCTTAATTTTGTTTTATAAATATTAATTCTTTTTTGAAAATTTTAAAAAAATTAGAGTTTTTTAATATCACCATTTGAGGTTGCCATGTGCCCCTTTTGACACCCTTTAACCGTGGTTAAGATTCAATCACCCATCCCTGGTTTTTTTCTTTTTTTTAAGCTCTTAATTATTTTTTGAAAATTAAAAAAAAAAGAGTTTTTTTTAATATTAAAAACAGTTTTTTAATATCACCCCTTGAGGTTGCCATGTGTCCCTTTTGACAACCCTTAACCGTGGTTAAGATTCACCCACCCATCCTTGGTTTTTTAAAAAAAAATATTAATTCATTTTTAAATATTAAAAAAAAAAAATTAGAGTTTTTTTAATATTAAAAACAGTTTTTAATATCACCACTTGAGGTGGTCCCATGTCCCTTTTGACACCCCTTAACCGTGGTTAAGATTCACCCACCCATCCGTGGTTTTTTTTTTAAGATCTTAATTCTTTTTTGAAAATTAAAAAAAATATTTAGAGTTTATTTAATATTCAGGGATCTTTACCCAAAAAAAACAAAGATTACCGGATTCGGCAAATCCGGTTATCACCCCCTATAGGTCACCACGCGTCTCTTTTGACACCCCTTAACCGTGGGTAAGGTTCACCCACCCCTAGGGTTCACCCACTCATTTTTGGTTTTTTTTAAAAAAATGTCAATTCTTTTTTTAAATTAAAAAACTGTTTTTAATATTAAAAAAACTCTAAAAACTATTTTTTTAATTTTAAAAAAAGAATTAATATTTTAAGAAAATCAAAAATGGGTGGGTGAACCTTACCCACGGTTAAGGGGTATCAAAGGAGACATGTGGCGACCTCTAGGGGTGATAACGGGATTTGACCGTAGAGGATTTGGCTCAAAAAAAATAACTCTGGTGATGTGGCGCGTATTTTCAAAGTATTCCAAACGTCAGTTAAAAGTTACAACACCTTCTTTTAACTCTGGTTAATAACCTTAGCCTTTAGAGTTAATAATTTTTTAATAGTTTTTCTAGAAACCAAGGCAAGGTGGTTGAACACAAAGGATTAGTGAATCTTAACCACAGTAGCGGTAGTTATTTTACCGTCAATCTCATTTTACAAACGAATGAGATTTGCGGTAATTATTCTACTGTCAATCCTGCTGTTCTCATAACAGTGGCCTTGCACAGGGTCCAGACCAGGTAGGAGGCCGTTTTAGGCTCTATCATACTGCCTGTGCCCACCTCAGACTATACTAGACCCTCTAACTGGGGTTAGTTCAATCTCGGTCATTTTTTTAAACCATGGTTAGGACCATTTAACCTTGGAAAACTTGAAAAAATCTCAAAAACATATAAAAATGCAAAGAAAACCATACTGACCTTTGACTTTGTAAACCCTGATTAGCAATCCTAACCATGATCAATTCCTCTCTTAACTCCGGTTAAGCAACCTTAGGCCTTCGGGCTTACCCCATAGCCTACCGAGCTAAACCTTAGCCTACCGGGCCCAACCTTAGTCTACCGGACTAATCCTTAGCCTTCGGGCTCAACCTTTGCCTCTAGACCCTTGCCTTGGCCTCCGGTCCCATGCCTTAGCCTTCGAGCTCAACCCTTGGCCTCCGAGCCCACACCCTAAGACCATGCACTTGACCTCCCCGGTCAACCAAACCTAGTCCACTGGGTTAGACTCTTAGCCACTCCGGTGCACACACACACTCCCCTAACCTTGGCACAGGCTGATGTGCCAGAACCACACTCAGTCTGATCTTAGTATCTTACCCCTTGTGAGTACGTAGGCAACCCAACCTGGGTTAGACTCTAGTTAGAATTTTCTCATTTCTTGGATTAGTATACTCTAAGACTTAGGCATTTGAATAAAACTTTGACATCATTTTGGCTTATACCTAGAGAGTAGGAAACTATTGTAAAATGGGAGTTTCATGGTATCTAATACCTTCCCCAAGACTTAATCGAACCTCTTACCTAGATTCTCATATAAACCATAAGAACTTATCTATATACAGGACTTATACCTCAGAATTAATAAGTGGCGACTCAAACAAAACCCTTATGGGGGGCGGAAATCAGTGCTCACACATCTAACACGAAATTTAAAGTTTAAAATCATAAATGTCATGATTATAATCATTTTCTTTAAATTAAACTAATTTCTTTTGAAAAAAACACAAAAAACCCGAAAATGAGTGTTTTTCTCCATTAATGGCATTCTCTCACAGTCGTGGTTAGTAGTTTAGTGGAACAAAGCTTTCTTGTGGAAATCTTAGTCGAAATGATAAGTAATAAAATTTTTGTGTGCTGAATTTTGCTTGAATTGAAGAAATCCGAGGAGCACCTATCAATCAGCCAGGGTGGCACCAATCAATCAGTGGCGCGACGGGAAAATAGCTTGCATCGCTAATCGATCGACTAGAGTGGAGCCGATCGATCGACCAAAGCGGGATTTTGAGTCTTCTTTGTTTTGGAAACTCCTAATTTGAATAGGAGTGTTTCTATTGTCTAGGACTCCGGGTTTAGGTTTATAAATATTTGCTTATAGGTCTAGGGTTTGTATGGTCATAGTTATGAGAACAAGGTAAATGTAAAGGGCTCCCGATGAGAGCCTTAGTTGTTCTCATATAGAGTAAGAGATAATAGAAAGAATTTAAGCATACTAAGACTTGGGAAAAAGGTTGAAGGGATGATAAATACGGATTATTCTTAAAGGTTCATTGAGAAGGTGACTTGAGTGGGGTGTACAATGAGCTTTGGGCTTAGGTTGAGATTTAATCGAATAGGACAGTGTATCTTGTATAAGATTTCTCAAGGTTTCTCTTAATAAAGAAGAAGCAATCGGATCTTGACCGATGGACATAGGCAGGTTATTACAGAACCACGTATATCTCTTGTGTATTATATTTGGTGTGTGTGTTTGTTTATTATTTTCCATCAGATTATTCTGTTATTTCCCCCAACAATTGGAATCAGAGTTACAGGTTAGTTTTGACAACTTTCTGTGGAGGAATTTTGATGGACAAGAGGCTTCAGTTGAAATAGTGCAAGATAGAGGGATACTTTGGAGATGATCTAGCTCACAACCTTCAATGGGATGAATATTCTTCTAATAAAGTGGTCATTAGATTCGAGGGCTTCGTTTGATGAAGTGATACAGACTTTGGGAGGGGTAGCATATGTGATGTCCCTAAGTCGCAATGAATTCTAATTTCATTTGATGAGTGATACTCTTTAGGCTATTGCTACACAGTAGGAGGTGGAGTTATCAAAATAAAGTGGAGAAAACAAGGATGCTTTTACGACTGGTAAAAAGCTCACCAAGGTCTTTTTCGTAGTCAGAGTGGAGACGGGTATTCTGGTAGCTTTCTAAAAGGAAGGAAATGGTGAGGTACCTTTGATTGAGAGGATGGGTCAATTTCCTCCTTTGTGGTTCTTTTAGAAATGAGGACGAGTTTTCAGGCTATATATGAGTTTTGGTCATGTTTGATCGAATCTGGTGGATGACTTTTCGGGGTAATTCGAGGTCGTGTGTAGTTGTTAGGTCTCTTTTGTAGATGGTACAAAAGTGGGTTACGCCAAAAAGGTTATTCGGTAGGTCTCTTTCACAGATGGTATAGAGATGGGTAGGCCGAACGGTTGTTTGTGGTATTTGTCAAATGAGTTTGCGATAATAGCAAATGGGGTTACAAAATTGTGTGAGAGATTTTTGTTTGAGATGGAGGTGCATCCTGGGTGTGGGTGAGGCGGTATTCTACCTTGATGGTTTGCTTGGTGATTAACAAATCGGGTTATCTTAGTTGCGGTGGTGTCGCAAAATTCTTGCTAATGTGGAAATTGGTTGAATTTGGCTTGAATTGAAGAAATCGGAGGAGCACTGATCAATCGGCCAGGATGGTGCTGATCGATCAGTGGCATGATGGAAAAATAGCTTACATCGTCGATCGATTGGTCAGGGTGGCGCCAATCGATCGGCCAAAGCGGGATTTTGAGTTATATTTATTTTGGAAACTCCTAATTTGAGTAGGAGTGTTTCTATTGTCTAGGACTCCAAGTTTAAGCCTATAAATAAGTGCTTATGCATTTACGGTTTGTATGGTCATGGGTATGAGAATAAAGTGAATGTAATAGAAAGGGTTTAAACATACTAGCGCTTGAGAAAATATTGAAAGGATGATAGATAGAGATTATTCTTTGGATTCATTGAGAAGATGACTTGAGTGGGGTGTACAAGGGGCTCTGGGCTTGGGGTAAGATTTAATCTGAGAGGAGAATATATATCTTGTACTGACTTTCTCAAGATTTCTCTGAATAAAGAAGAAGCAATCGGATCTTGACCCTTGGATGTGGATAGGTAATTGCCAAATCACATATATCTTTTGTGTTTTCTCTTTGGTGTGTGTGTTTGTTTATTCTTTTCCATCGAGTATTATTATGTTATTTCCTTAACATTGGGAACTCTTCTTCATCAACGAAGGGGCTTCATTATTGATAAAGAACAAAAGGAGCTCTCTATGAATGATGAAGAATGGAGGCGACACAAATGTCTTTCCTTCAAATAGTTTAGATATGTAGGCCAATTGTTAGTGAAATGAAAATGTTATGCTTTGTGGATTAATTATTCTAGAATTTAGATATGTGGAGTGATGTTAATTGACTTAGTTTACCCCGACGCCGCTAAAAGAGAAAAAGTCTCTGTGATTGTGATGCTTGTAGGAATTATTTTCTTTCAAGCCCTTCTTATCAATGCACTCCTCACGCCATTGAACAAAGCCAACCCCGCGACGCAAAAAAATAAATTTGTGATGTTTGTAGGAATTATGTTCAAGCTTTCCCAGACCCTTCCCATCAATGGACACCAGAAGGAGGAGGAGGAGAAGCAAATACAAAACGTGCATTCTTTTTCAGAGTCAAATCCTCTATGGTGATAATCCGGTTATCACTCCTAGAGGTCATCACGTGTCTCATTTGATACCCCTTAACCGTGGGTAAGGTTCACCCACCCCTAGGATTCACCCACCTATTTTTTTGTTTTTTTTTTTAATAATAATTCTTTTTTTTAAATTTTAATATTAAAAAACTGTTTTTAATATTAAAAAAAACTCGAATATTTTTTTAATTAAAAAAAAACTAAGGATGGGTGGGTGAATCTTAACCACGGTTAAAGGTGTCACAAGGGACTCTCGGTGACCTCAAGGGTGAGAACCGGATCTTTAAATATTAAATAAATAGTGTTTTGGAGTAAGAATAGTGTTTTCTGAAAGTTAGAGGAGTAATTTTGGAAATTTATATACTTCATTACATGATATCAGCATACAAGGGCATTTCTGTGAGTTGACTAACGGTCAACTGATAAAGGGGGTTTAAGTGTCATTATTTTAAAAAGTAAGGTACTGAATGTATTTTTTTTAAAATTGAGGGGTCTATGTGTATTTTCATCAAACCTCAAGGGTGTAAATGTATTTTCTCCTAAAAATAAAAATAACCCCCCTCCCCCTTATGGACGACTAACTTGGTGGAAGTAGAACCATACAGTACCACTATTTTTAGACTTGCACTAATTTTTTTTTGGTTAAAACGTGTAATTCTATTGATCACATGGTCAAGGATTACGAGTGGAAGACATGGGGGCCAAAGGTCCCACCAGTCTGTTAGAAGGGCAAACAACAGGTCAAATTAATCGACGAAAACTTTCGTTTAGAACTTACTGAGCAAAGCAATGAACTAACGAGTTTGCATGTCCGTGGGTGAAGGTAAAAGACATCTCCCCACCGAGGTTCGCCATTTGCCTAATGTCCTCGATGATTCGGATAATTGAACATTCTCAAACTGCATCGTTGTAAGATCCAACAATATTTGTGTCTAATGCTCCATTTGTTTTCATGTAAAATAACGGAAAACAAATGAAATTCATAGAAAATGTCAATTCTCTTATAGAAAATACACACGAAAAATGACATTTTCAATGGAATTTTTTTGTTTTCCTCTATTTTACATTAAAACAAACGTAGCATTAATGAAAGATGCCAAAAAGATAAAAAGGCCTTGAACACCTAATGAATTTTGGAGTACTTTACATGTCTAAGCTTCCCTTGAATTGTACTCGAAAAAGGGACGATGAAATAATTGTGGTATCTCAGATGGTCGATTGGAAAGTCTATACCAGAGGTATCTCCCACCTCAGGACCCAGACGGAAGAAAACATATCTACCTTCATGAGGAATTTTTTTCCTTGTTTAATGTTTAACCAAGCTGATTAACGCCAAAGCTAATGTATGGACTCCAGTAACAAGAAGCCGATATAATTTGAGTTACTCAATTACCCACAATTTTTTTTCAATTTTTTGGGTTCAAATTACCCACAATTTTGTTATATGCTCAAATTCACTTAATACACAAACATGGGTGTATTAAGTAATGGGCTTTGTAACCAAGACCGTCTTAGGGTTGAGACCACCAAGACCTTCCACCCAAGCATGGAATTGCTAGAAATTTTAAGTGAGGGCCCACCTGAAATGTTATAACCAGTTCGACAAATCTAGAGAAATTAGAAAACAAAAAACCAATCAATCGCATAAAAGAGACAAGATATACGAGGTTCAGCAAAGTGTCTACGTCAAGGGGAGAAAACGGTAAGAAATCCACTAAGAACATGGGAGAAATACAGTGTACAGAAGCTCTCTCCAAACCGTCGAAAAACACCCTCATTTTCACATCCTCAAAGAAAACCCTTTATATATTTAGGGTTACAACGGGAAAACAAAACGGGTTGGAAATACGGGTCAAAATTTCGGGTCACTCAGGTCGCACACCGGATCATCAAGAATCCGGATAAGATTCATACCAATTTCCCAACAAAACTCATAAATAGAATTTGAGCCAAAACTCAGATGAAATCTCATGCTCAGGCACGAGGTCTCGATAGTCTTGGCCCTAAGATGGTGAAGTATTATTCATAAGTAAATCCTGACTTGTTTTCACAAACAAGATTTTGAAAACAAGCCAAAAATCCTTGCGCACACGGTACACCGTACACACATTCGTTAAAAAGGCAATGTCAAGGCACTCTATTTATGATTTTCACTGACAATTAGATCATATATGAAGGCATTAATATATTATATATATATATATATATATATATATATATATATATATATATATGTGTGTGTGTGTGTAAACGCTTGAATCAATAGTTTAAACTTTAAACCCTAAGCTAAATAACAAAACATTTCAACACTTTTTTTCCTGATAAATAGAAAAGCAATCAAATCAAGCATTTTCCAATACCATGAAAGAAGAACTTTATATATAAATATTTCAAGTCCATTGGCCAACAAAACAGGAAAAAACAGAGTGTAAATGAAAGGGAAATGCTTTGAGACCGCCGAAGGGCCGAGACCACCGAGACCTCGCACCTGTGCACAGGATTTCAGGCTAAATGAAATTAAGAAACACAAGCCTCACACTATCCCAATATATCCTTATAACAGGGGATTACTGTAGATCCATAATACAAGCATGCAAACCTACAGACTCAATACTTATTTATACTTCGAGGCAATTCAAGCATACAAACCTACAGACTGAATACTTATTTATACTTCCAGGCAATTACTAGAACAATAGAAATAGCAGCAATAGCAAGCGGGACAAGAACCCAAACCCACCAAAGAAGATGGAGAGGGAAGCTCATACAAGTACGCAGAACAAAAGCTACGGAGAAGCAGCCGAGTCCGATAAGAATAAGCTTCGCACGAATCCACATTAACTTCGCAGTAAAACTGCCAGGACTATGGATCAGGTGTCCGGACAGGCCGACACCGATGAAGAAACCAAGATAGATGGAGATCATGTAAGTAATGTAAATAGATGAATTCGGAAGGTGAGTACCAGGAGGATCGATTATGAACGCCACCATCACGGTAACTAAGAAGAGTGCAGTCGTGATAAGAATTATACTCGCATGTTCTTGGTTCTTGTTGGGCTCTGACGGTGGCGGTGTGGATGATTGAGCTGGAGCTGGAGAAGAAGCCAACTCGATGTCAGACGTTATTAAAGAATGATCATCTTCTTCCATTTGATATGGGGAAGGGATTTGATGGAAACCGTGGAAGGCTGAGTTTGTTTGCAGAGAATACGTATACCAAGAAATGCCTTTGTTTATAGAGAGAGGACTTGCAATTCCTACAATTATAACCGGACACCTTGGAGTCTGGTTATGTCCCACAGGTTAACACGTATCATTTTACCACTCCTTAATTGTGGTTAAGATTGACTAACCCTTAGTGTTCAACCATCTAACCTTGGTTTCTAGAAAACTATTAAAAAAATATATTAACTCTAAAGGTTAAGGTTATTAACCAGAGTTAAAAGAAGGTGTTGTAACTTTTAACCGTCAGTCCGGAAACAAAGAAAAATCACTTGGCAAAAGCCCGCCACGTATGGATGCTATAGGCTGTCAGTTGTCAGTCAGAGTTTTATGTGAAGTCAAAAGGGATCAATGTTGAGTGTGCGTTATTTAGGCTGTCGTCATCCCTGTCACTTTGATTTTCATAATTCAAAGGCCAAGGCTGGTCTTTTGAATGTCAAGAACATAAGATGGCGATACCCAAATACACGCTTCCCGAGGAATTCAGATGTGACCGTCGCTTTGCGAGGAAAGTGAATGGTAACTCTAAGTAGTATCTTTTACTAATGGTAACTCTAAGTACTATCTTTTACTAATGGAGACCTCAGCCACACGATTGAAAATCGAACGGCTACTATTTACTCTTTTCTTAAAAGGTGGGCCCCATAATAGTGTTTGCATCCAGTTAGTACGTAACACATCCCTTGAACAAAAATAGCCAAATTTGTCAACTTCGTCATTCACATGAAATTTAAATTTGTCCAAATTTGGACAAATTTTATGTGAAGCCAAATTTGGACAAATTTAAAAATATATATGTTACAAACTTTATGTGATGAAAAAATTTCGACAAATTTGATGTGAAGCCAAATTTGAACAAATTTTTAAAAAATTATGTTACAAATTTTATGAGAAGGATGAAATTTGGACACATTTTTAAAAAGTTATGTTACAACGTTAGTAATCTTGATTCGGTTAGGCTATTAGGAGTTAGCATTGGGCAAGGGAGTTCTTGCAACTCTTACCCAAGGGGATTCGATCCCCGAACCTCTCACATCTAGAGGCCACACCCCAATTACTGGTGCAAGAGGGCGGAGTGTGTTACAAATTTTATGTGAAAGACGAAATTTGGATAAATTTGTCCAAATTTGGCTTCTTTGATGTAAAGCCACGGTCACATCTGAATCCTCTAACAATGTCCCCTTTTGACTTCACATAAAACCTAAGAAGCACAGATACTTTGAAAATGGAAATGTACCTATATTGCTGTACCCATATCGTCGTATCGGATACGGTACTCTAAGGTAAAACCTAGCTGTTTTTCATAATTTATGTTGTATCGTCGTACCCGTATTGAATCGTTGTATCTAAGTATCACCGTACCTGTGCTTCCTAGCATAAAACTCTATGTAGACGACGAGTATTGTGTCTGTTGACATGGCGTTTTTCTTTGTTTCCAGACTGACGGTTAAAAGTTACTAACACCTTCTTTTAACTCTGGTTAATAACCTTAACCTTTAGAGTTAATATTTATTTAATAGTTTTTCTAGAAACCAAGGCTAGGCGGTTGAACAGTAAGGGTTATTGAATCTTAACCACAATTAAGAGGTGGTAAAAGGGTCCTGTATTAACCTGTGGGACGTAACAGGACTCCAAGGACTCCTGTTATAATTGTAGAGAATTACAAGTCCCTTTCTCTTTTTTAATGCCAGTGGAGGAAACAAATGCATTTCTTGAGTACTTGCTCTACAAACAAGTTCAGCGTTTCGCAGTTTCCACCATCAAATCCCCTCCCCATATGAAATGGAAGAAGATGTGTAAAAGGAATGTGGAGGATTCAGATGTGACCGTGGCTTTAACCTAAAAAATAAGATGTAGAATTCACCTTGGTTTTAACCAAAAAAATAAGATGCAACTTTGTCAGGAGTGTCAATGGGCCGGGTGACAGCCCAGCCTGAATAATGAACTGGCCGGGTCAGCCCGCTTATTAATCGGGCAAAGTCAGGCTTGGGCCTGGGCCGGCCCGGCCCGGCCCTTTAAAAAATGTGTATTATTTTACCTATAGATTAAACTGGCCTAATCGAGCTAGATTAGTCGAGTTAAGCTGGGTTAAAAGCCTACCGAAACAAGCCACGAGCTTTTTCACTCTAAACCCAAGCCTAACCAAAATTGGGCCGAGTTGGGTCAGCCTATTGACACCCTACTTGGGATGAGTTTGTCGCGCCCCAAAACCCACCCTAGGAGTTAGAGTGAACTTTGGACGACTAATCATGACTTGCTTGACAACTAACCTGCAAAACCCACAGAGCATATACAATAGAGGATATAAACAGCGGAAACATACTCTAACATAGCACAGCGGAAGACTACCAAACCTCTATGTATATACATACGCAAATCCAAGTTTATACAAAAAGTCTCCAAAAGAAAGTGCAGACATGCCCGCCAAAATACATGAATCTAACTCTCATCTCACCCACAGCTAAACCACTCAGAATCTAATCACCACCTACTGATAACCCTCTACGGGAGGTTCCTCCAAAGGCTCCTCGGCGTACTCCTCTTCCACCCATGGACCAGGAGCACAAACATCAAATGGGGCAGCAGCTCCCTCAGAACCTGCCGACATAAGAAGTACGGCTGAGCATGGAATACTCAGCGGGTACTAAATACTAACCAACAATCATAGCGTAGAAATAGCCATACATAATCAGGAGCAATTTATATATGTCAAACGGAAACAATTCACACCATCCAAGGAAGTAAAGCAGTTTATAATCATGCTTGTAATTCGTAGAAAACCGATAAATCCTCTTGAAATATCGTGCACTTGACTTGACTTGAAATATCTTTTTGTACTTGAAAGCTTGTCATGTCTATCTTGCTTGATTCTTGTATGTCGAGTCATGTCATGCATGTCATGCGTGCTTGCTTGTGATCATGTAACTTGTGAGATATTCTTGTGAGATGTCCTTGTGAGATGCCTTGAGAGGGAAGGGAGACCCTTCTTTATGCAATGCACTTGCGAGGGAAGGGAGACCCTTCTTTATGATATGTATGCACTTGCGAGGGAAGGGAGACCCTTCTTCATGATATGCACTTGTGAGTGAGGGGAGACCCCTCGTGGAATGTTGGTTCTTGTCTTCTTGTGAAAAGCGAGGTAAAACATATCGTAGGATATGTCCCACCTCTAACCATGCTCTTGAAAACCTCGATAAATCATGCCATGCATGCCGTGCTCGTGGGAACCGTGTACATACTTGCATTCAAATTTAAAGATGACATTTGGGTAATTTCACAACACATATTGCATCAAAGATTGAGTAATGTAATATTCATAGCATTATGGGAAAGCAGGAAATACACTATCATAGTCCCTAGCAATATTCATAATTTATTAGGCATGCATTTCCAGATTTTCAGCTCACTGTGTTCACCTTGGCATTTCATCAAACATGGTATGTTCATTATGGATTTATCCTACAACATGCTTTTCTAGATGGGTTTTACTCAAATCATACATGTACGTTCATTATTAGAACAATGCCCTTCCCCATTTGTTCATCACACACAACCATTGGCATCCAATCGGCCATCCCATCTCCATTCACCATTCACCATTTACCATTTACTATTTACCATTCATCCATCTCATAGCACATGTGTAAATGAAAGAAAATGAAGAGGAAAGAAGGGGAAAGAGGAACTATAACTAGGAGGGTAGTAAGAAGCACCGACCTTGAAGAAATGAGGAAGAAACCCCTTTCCAAAACGACTGTGTAGCTGCTGCCCTAGTTTGAGGAGATGCTCCTCACGAGTTTGTGCCTTGATCTTGAAGAAAAATGGGCTGGAGGTTGATCTAGGGTCTCAAAACCCTTTGATTTCTCTCCACAATGGAACCCTAGGTTGGAATCGTCTTCTCCCCTTTCTCCTATTCTCTCAAACTCTCTAAGTGCCGAATGATGCCCTAAAGGCTCGGGTCAAACTCTTAAGGTAAGAGTGAACCGACCAAAAGACCGTAATACCCTTACTGGGATTTCTGCAATGACGCGAGGACCGTGAATAGTGCTGAACACATTGTGCTGTGAATAGTGCCAACTCGTGGTGCTGTGAATTATACAACTCGTGGTGCCATGAATAGTGCCAACTCGTGGTGCCATGAATAGTGTCAACTCGTGGTGCCATGAATAGTGTCAACTCGTGGTGCCGTGAATAGTACCAACTCGTGGTGCTTGAATAGTGCCAACTCGCGGTGCCGTGAATAGTGCAACTCGTGGTGGCGTGAATAGTGTCAACTCGTGGTGCTTGTGAATAGTGCCACTCGTGGTGGCGTGAATAGTGCCAACTCGTGGTGCCGTGAATAGTGCAACTCGTGGTGAGTTGTACAACGTACCCGTGGTGAGCTGTACAACGGATGCACACAGTATACGTTTTCCTACAGGTACAGACTGTTTTGGCCATATCTTTTGACTCGTTCGTCCGATTTTGACGATTCAACTTGCGTTGTGTTCGTACTTCGAAGAGGAACAATTCTGGCATTTCGAAATTTCCAAATTCTTCCTCATTTATTAATCATACCTCTTAAAAAGGCAAGATGACAACGGAAGTGTCATGTATTAAGCATGAAAAAGTCTGGGGCTCTACATCCTCCCCCCCTTACAAAAATTTCGTCCTCGTAATTCAGACACTACTTGCATTACAATTCAAAAAGAACATTACATGTCATATACAGACTTCACACAGAAACTCATTCAAGTAATTCTGGGTACTTTGCTTTGACTTCGGCTTTACGCTCCCATGTAGCTTCTTCCCGAGCATGGTGTTGCCATTGCACAAGAACCAAAGGGATTATCTTGTTGCGAAGCACTTGATTCCTTCGATCTAAAATCTGGACTGGCTTTTCAATCAAGGTGAGGTCCTCTCGAATCTCCAACTGTTCCAAGTCTATGACATGCGAAGGATCCGCAAGATACTTCCGAAGCATGGACACATGGAAGACGTTATGAACTGCAGCCATGTGAGGTGGAAGAGCTACTCGATAAGCAACTTCACCAACCCGTGTGATAATCTCAAAAGGCCCAACATACCGAGGACTGAGCTTGCCTCGCTTCCCAAATCTCATGATCCCTTTGCTAGGAGATACTTTCACAAAAACTTGATCCCCTACTTGAAATTCCAAGTCCCTACGGCGTGTGTCCGCATAACTTTTCTGGCGATCTTGAGCGGCTTTCAATCGATCCCGGATGATCTTAACTGTGTTTGCAGTTTGCTCAATCAACTCCGGACCAAGCACTTTCCTTTCTCCTACCTCATCCCAATAGAGAGGAGACCTACAACTTCGCCCATACAAGGCCTCAAATGGTGCCATTTGAATACTTGCCTGATAGCTGTTATTATAAGAGAATTCAACCAAAGGCAAGTGCTCTTCCCAACTGCCTCTGAAATCTAACATACAAGCTCGAAGCATGTCTTCAATGACTTGGTTCACTCTCTCGGTTTGTCCATCCGTTTGTGGATGAAAGGCGGTGCTGAAATCAAGTTGGGAACCCATAGCCTCTTGGAAACTTTTCCAAAATCTTGACGTGAATCTTGGATCCCGATCTGACACAATACTGACTGGCACCCCATGTAGTCTAACTACTTCCTTGATGTATAGTGCAGCCAACTGACTAGAGTTGAAGGTAGTACGGTAGGGTAAGAAATGAGCGGACTTTGTCAAACGATCCACTACTACCCATATTGCATCTGAGCCCCTTGCCGTCTTTGGCAAGCCAACTATGAAATCCATGGATATGTTCTCCCATTTCCACTCGGGAATAGGAAGGGAATGCAATAGACCGGCGGGTCGCATGTGTTCTGCTTTCACTTGTTGACACACCAAGCACCGTGCTACATATTCCGCAACATCCCTCTTCATATTCCGCCACCAAAAGTGACTCTTGAGGTTCCGGTACATCTTTGTACCCCCTGGATGCACTGTGTACTTCGAACGATGTGCCTCATCCATGATCTCTCGTCGAAGATCTGCGTTGGCCGGAACACACAACCTTCCTTTGAATGTGATAGCACCCCGACTAGTGAGAGAGAAGTCCTCACTACCCTTAGCAACTTCCTTGTCCCGATAAGCCGACAATTCAGCATCCATGTCTTGACATTCTTGGATCAAATCTATAATGTACGGCCGAACCGTAACATTTGCCAAGGTAGGACCACGGACAGAGTCATTCACACTGATGTCCAGATTTGCCAAATCTTCTAGTAGCTTCCATTCTTGAACCAACATATGTGCTAACAACCCTTGAGGTCTTCTACTCAAAGCATCTGCCACTACATTTGCTTTACCCGGGTGGTATTGAATGGTACAATCATAGTCTTTCAAAAATTCCATCCAACGCCGTTGCCTTAGATTCAGCTCCTTTTGGGAAAAGAGATACTTGAGACTCTTGTGATCAGTGAACACATAGAACTCCACCCCATAAAGGTAATGACGCCAAATCTTAAGTGCAAACACGACCGCCGCAAGCTCCTAGTCGTGCGTGGGATAATTCTTCTCATGCTCCTTCAACTGCCTTGATGCATAGGCAATGACTTTCTTGTGTTGCATAAGCACACATCCAAGTCCAACGTGTGAGGCATCACTGTACACCTCATACCCAAGAGGTCCGGATGACACTGTAAGGACAGGAGCTGTAGTAAGCCTCTTCTTCAGTTCCGTGAAACTGATCTCGCACTTATCACTCCATACAAACTTGGCATTCTTCCTTGTCAGGTAAGTGAGCGGTGCTGCAAGGCTAGAGAAACCCTCTACGAATCTCCTGTAGTAGCCTGCCAACCCAAGAAAGCTGCGTATCTCGGTAACACTCTTGGGCCTCGCCTAACTCATAACTGCTTCGATCTTCTTCGGATCCACCGAGATACCTTCTGCAGAAACCACGTGGCCTAGGAATGCCACCTCTTCCAACCAAAACTCACACTTGCTAAGTTTGGCGTATAGCTTGTGTTCTCTTAGCATCTCCAAAGCAAGGCATAGGTCGCGTGTGTGATCTTCCCGTGTCTGGGAATAGACCAAGATGTCATCAACAAACACAATCACGCACCTATCAAGATATGGCCGGAACACCCGGTTCATCAAATCCATAAAGGCTGCCGGCGCGTTCGTGAGTCCAAAAGGCATCACCAAGAACTCGTAGTGCCCATACCGAGTCCTGAAAGCAGTTTTGGGAACATCTTCCACCTTAATCTTCAACTGGTGATAACCCGATCGAAGATCTATTTTCGAGAAAAATCTCGCTCCCTTCAACTGATCGAACAAGTCATCAATCCTAGGCAAGGGATACCTATTCTTTATGGCGACTTTGTTCAATTGTCGGTAATCGACACACATCCGCATCGAGCCATCTTTCTTCTTAACAAACAACACCGGGGCACCCCACGGTGAGACACTTGGTCGAATGAAACCAAGGCCTTGTAATTCCTCCAACTGAGTCTTCAACTCCTTGAGTTCAATAGGGGCCATTCTATATGGAGCTCTGAAAACAGGAGCTGTGCCTGGTGCAAGCTCGATCACAAACTCAATCTCCCTATCTGGAGGCAATCCTGGCAACTCTTCTGGAAATACATCCAGGAATTCACTCACAACCGGAATAGTCGATGAGTCCTTTGCTTCAGGGTTAGCTAAGCTCAACGCCGCAAAGCGGGCAATGTCTCTACTTCTCAACCCTCGAAAGTGAAATGGTTTTCCTTCTACCGGCTTGAAGAGTACCATTTTCTCAAAGCAAGCTACATGCCCATGATGTGCTGCTAACCAATCCATTCCCAATATAACATCAAAGTCTTGGAATCCAAGGACGATGAGATCAACTGCCAACTCGTGGCTCCCAACTTGGACCACACTATCTCCATACACTTTATCTGCCAATACTGTTTTGCCGAGAGGAGTCGAAATGGCTAACTCCAGTTCTAGCTGACTTGGCTCTACAGAAAAGCCTTCTGAAAAACTCGGCAAGACAAATGAATGAGTAGACCCGGTATCAATCAACACTCGAGCCAAACACTCATTGACTAGTAGGGCTCCTGAAATTTTAGCTAGTTACGTCAATTCAAGCATCAACAGTGTATACACATAGGTATATACATATATAGCATACCAAGTACGTACACATGGGATAAAACATAACATAACCATCACGAATAAGGAAAATAACTCCAAACGCGTACCTTGCACCACATCGTCAGATGCAAGTGCATCACCCTCTGTCAAGGCAAAAACTCGCCCCTGGTTCGCCTGGCGAGACTGTGGTGTAGACCGGGTAGTCTGAGATGACGCCTGATATGATCCTGCTAGGCGTGCTGGTGGACTAATCCCCTGAGACTGGCCTGATAAATGCCGACTGGGGCAATCCCTGATCATGTGGCCCTGGCGACCGCAATGATAACATCCACCAGATGCTCTTCGACATTCTCCTGCCGGATGCCTTTTGCCGCATGAAGTGCAGACCTCGTGTGTATAAGTCGGAGGGGCTGGAAGCGGAGCATACCTCATCGTCTGAGGTGCAACAGGCCGTGGGGCTGGAAGAGCCTGAGGTCTCGGTGCCTGAGGCACATACTGCCGTGGAGCTGGAGGCGCATAAGAAGGCCTCATCGATGGTGCTGGCCACGCATACTGATAACGAGTCCGCCTCTCTGGAGGTGCTGAACTACTAGCTTGGCCTCTCGCCCACTCCCTCTTCTTGGACACTGTCTCCGAATTGGCCTCGACCAATAAGGCCTTGTCTACTACCTCAGGGTAGGTAGTATGCCTGAAAACAGACACCTTCTCCATAATCACATCCTTGAGCCCTTGCTCAAATCTCCTCGCCTTCATTGCCTCAGTAGCAACCATATGAGGCGCAAATCTCGACAACTCCGAGAACTTGGCCTCGTATTGTGCAACCGACATCAAACCTTGCTCAAGGTTGATGAATTCTCTCTCTTTCTTTTTCCGTGCTCCAATCGGAAAATACTTTTTGTAAAAAGTATCCTTGAACTCCTCCCAAGTCCAAGGTAGACCCTGCATGGTCAAATCTCTCGTCCTCAGTGCGGACAACCACCAATGGTGGGCTTCGCCTTCTAACATGAAAGCTGCCCATGCTACCCTCTCCTCCTCTGTAGGTGAGAGGATCGTAAGGATCTTCTCCATCTGGAGGATCCATGCCTCCGCAGCAAGAGGGTCCACACTCCTATGGAATGGTGGAGGCCTCAATCTCCTGAATGCCTCAACTCCAGCGGTACGATGTACTGGAGCTGCGGGCGGTAGAGTAGGTGCCGCCGATGATGGTATAGCCTGTCGAGCCGCCAGTATGGCGAGTGTCTCAGCAATAGAGCCTAAGACTCGAGAGAGGTCCGGTTGCTCATCCTCATCCCGTGAAGAAGAGGAAGCTCTGGTATGTGGTCCACGACCCCGTGTGTTCCGTCTCATGACTCAAGTCCTGAGAATAATAACACCACATGAGTCTAACTTTAAACCACAGTTTACTTCAATGCCATTTCACAATAATCCAATTTGTATTAGTTGTATAATACTAATATACATCGTATTAAGTCATCAGAGTATTTATAATATTATACTTTGGTGTTCTAGCGTTCCTAAGGCTCGTACTTGGTTGAAACAATCATTTTGACTAAGACTAAAGTTTAGTCTTACACTTGGATCAAGACTCTCTTCCGACTTACTTTCTTCCTAACTTGTTTCCTGACATATGCTCTTGTCAAGCCGTGGTATAAGATTCTAAGTGACCCTAGAGACCTAAAGCCTAAGCTCTGATACCACTTCTGTCGCGCCCCAAAACCCACCCTAGGAGTTAGAGTGAACTTTGGACGACTAATCATGACTTGCTTGACAACTAACCTGCAAAACCCACAGAGCATATACAATAGAGGATATAAACAGCGGAAACATACTCTAACATAGCACAGCGGAAGACTACCAAACCTCTATGTATATACATACGCAAATCCAAGTTTATACAAAAAGTCTCCAAAAGAAAGTGCAGACATGCCCGCCAAAATACATGAATCTAACTCTCATCTCACCCACAGCTAAACCACTCAGAATCTAATCACCACCTACTGATAACCCTCTACGGGAGGTTCCTCCAAAGGCTCCTCGGCGTACTCCTCTTCCACCCATGGACCAGGAGCACAAACATCAAATGGGGCAGCAGCTCCCTCAGAACCTGCCGACATAAGAAGTACGGCTGAGCATGGAATACTCAGCGGGTACTAAATACTAACCAACAATCATAGCGTAGAAATAGCCATACATAATCAGGAGCAATTTATATATGTCAAACGGAAACAATTCACACCATCCAAGGAAGTAAAGCAGTTTATAATCATGCTTGTAATTCGTAGAAAACCGATAAATCCTCTTGAAATATCGTGCACTTGACTTGACTTGAAATATCTTTTTGTACTTGAAAGCTTGTCATGTCTATCTTGCTTGATTCTTGTATGTCGTGTCATGTCATGCATGTCATGCGTGCTTGCTTGTGATCATGTAACTTGTGAGATATTCTTGTGAGATGTCCTTGTGAGATGCCTTGAGAGGGAAGGGAGACCCTTCTTTATGCAATGCACTTGCGAGGGAAGGGAGACCCTTCTTTATGATATGTATGCACTTGCGAGGGAAGGGAGACCCTTCTTCATGATATGCACTTGTGAGTGAGGGGAGACCCCTCGTGGAATGTTGGTTCTTGTCTTCTTGTGAAAAGCGAGGTAAAACATATCGTAGGATATGTCCCACCTCTAACCATGCTCTTGAAAACCTCGATAAATCATGCCATGCATGCCGTGCTCGTGGGAACCGTGTACATACTTGCATTCAAATTTAAAGATGACATTTGGGTAATTTCACAACACATATTGCATCAAAGATTGAGTAATGTAATATTCATAGCATTATGGGAAAGCAGGAAACACACTATCATAGTCCCTAGCAATATTCATAATTTATTAGGCATGCATTTCCAGATTTTTAGCTCACTGTGTTCACCTTGGCATTTCATCAAACATGGTATGTTCATTATGGATTTATCCTACAACATGCTTTTCTAGATGGGTTTTACTCAAATCATACATGTATGTTCATTATTGGAACAATGCCCTTCCCCATTTGTTCATCACACACAACCATTGGCATCCAATCGGCCATCCCATCTCCATTCACCATTCACCATTCATCATTTACCATTTACTATTTACCATTCATCCATCTCATAGCACATGTGTAAATGAAAGAAAATGAAGAGGAAAGAAGGGGAAAGAGGAACTATAACTAGGAGGGTAGTAAGAAGTACCGACCTTGAAGAAATGAGGAAGAAACCCCTTTCCAAAACGACTGTGTAGCTGCTGCCCTAGTTTGAGGAGATGCTCCTCACGAGTTTGTGCCTTGATCTTGAAGAAAAATGGGCTGGAGGTTGATCTAGGGTCTCAAAACCCTTTGATTTCTCTCCACAATGGAACCCTAGGTTGGAATCGCCTTCTCCCCTTTCTCCTATTCTCTCAAACTCTCTAAGTGCCGAATGATGCCCTAAAGGCTCGGGTCAAACTCTTAAGGTAAGAGTGAACCGACCAAAAGACCGTAATACCCTTACTGGGATTTCTGCAATGACGCGAGGACCGTGAATAGTGCTGAACACATTGTGCTGTGAATAGTGCCAACTCGTGGTGCTGTGAATTATACAACTCGTGGTGCCATGAATAGTGCCAACTCGTGGTGCCGTAAATAGTGTCAACTCGTGGTGCCATGAATAGTGTCAACTCGTGGTGCCGTGAATAGTGCCAACTCGTGGTGCTTGAATAGTGCCAACTCGCGGTGCCGTGAATAGTGCAACTCGTGGTGGCGTGAATAGTGTCAACTCGTGGTGCTTGTGAATAGTGCCACTCGTGGTGGCGTGAATAGTGCCAACTCGTGGTGAGTTGTACAACGTACCCGTGGTGAGCTGTACAACGGATGCACACAGTATACGTTTTCCTACAGGTACAGACTGTTTTGGCCATATCTTTTGACTCGTTCGTCCGATTTTGACGATTCAACTTGCGTTGTGTTCGTACTTCGAAGAGGAACAATTCTAGCATTTCGAAATTTCCAAATTCTTCCTCATTTATTAATCATACCTCTTAAAAAGGCAAGATGACAACGGAAGTGTCATGTATTAAGCATGAAAAAGTCTGGGGCTCTACAGAGTTCTACTATGGGAAATGGACAACGGACTCTAGGGTCCTCTTCCAAACGAACCACCCATTTACAAATTGACACGTGGCTGTGAAACTGTTATTTTATTTTTACTTTTTTTCTCTCTTCCACTGTGTTTTAAATTTGATTGGCTTAGTCAGCTTGGAAGAGGACCTTGGGTCCTCTTATCAGAACTCTCTTACTCTGCCTCGCAGACTTCTTTTTGAGCTTAAACCAGTAACAGTTTTGTAATATGGAGATAGGCATGACAGTTGCAAAGTTACAAGATTGCCATCGCCAGTTTTGTAAAGTGGATTACTTTCTCCGTCATTTTATTATTTCAAGGGTACCGTCATTTTCAAACAGAGTTTGGATGGGCAATAACATTTGTTGTTGCACTGTTATCGGGTTGTATCTCAAAAATCAAGTGGGGCCCTCATCTATTGATGTGGGGCATACCTTGTTGAATGTAGGGCCCCTAATTTTGAGACACAACCGGGCAATAGCGCAATAGTAAGCGTTATTGCCCATCCAGACTCTTTCAAACATAATCTATTTGTTAATCTTCAATGTTTTTTTAGGGTTTTGCTAGTCCCAGTCGCAAATCTTCAAAAAACCCAATTGGGACGCTACAAATGTCAAACATGCTCAGTTTTTTACTTTTTAAACTGTTAAAATAATGAAGCATCTCCACGTGTTAACCTCATCTTGCGGCTATGGAAAAATTGGAGTAAATGCGATTGGGGTTAGCACTCCTCTTTTTTATATTCCAAATATTCCCTCATTTACTATTCCAAAAAATATCCTCATTTGTTAACATACAACTTCTTAGTATTCATCATTTAATTATTTCAAAAACACATCCATTTATCAAAACACTATCATTTGCTAACCTTCAATTTTTTATATTTGAAAAATATCTCAATTTACTAATCATGTAACACTCTTTCCAAAAAGAAAGCCTATGACCCAACTCATAATCCATAAATTGCCCCTTGCCCGAGATCTTGAAGTGTTATGATGAAAATTAATTACATTCTTTATTAAAATTAATATTCTCAATTAATTCATTGATTAAAATTACACATTTTGCTATCATAAATTTTCAAATCATATAATCAATCTATAATCTATAATATAATGTGTAACAATAATAATTGTAATCAAATTATCATCATAAAAAATATAATAAAATAATACTACCAAAATAAAAGGCTCATAAGGCTGAATTAAGTCTTAAAATCATTAATTTCACCACACATAACAATTAAAAGAAAAATTAATACATTTTCTAGCCTTAATCCAACTTTTCACCACGACCAGTAGCTCAATTTGAAATATAAATTAATAGTGAACTTCATAATCCCAATAAAAAATAAACACACATCAAATATCATAATAGTAATGATAAATATTAGATTAAAAAAATCATTATTTTCCAAATAATGCAATGCAAGAATTTATATGAGAATAAACTCAATCATTTTAACTATACACTCTCACATATACCAAAGATTTTCTTTCATCCGAATTCGTATATCATTGTAACTCGATTTTCCAACAAGCTCGGTCTAACTCTCATAATACCCACACCAGGATCTTTTCGAGGATGTTTGGGTCCTTTCACCCTAGGAAACCGAGCCCTTCTTACTTTATGAGATTTTCTCCAATGGTTCTCTTGGACATGCCCAATAACCAAAATTCAAAACAACTCATTATCATTATTCTTGTGCAAATATCAAGTATCAATACTCTAAATATATTAATTATTATTTCATTTGAAAATTGACTCAATGAGATTCGTAAGAAAAATATTAAACATTTCAAAACTCATAATTGTGAGCATGAGATTTTCCTACCCACTTTCACATTGGTGTTTTCATTCTTAGGGATAAGTCCCGGATTGATTTGGATAAGGCAAATGGTCTATTAAAGTTAGGGTAAGCGGTTCGATTAAGTCCTGGGGAAGGTGTTAGGCACCCCAAAACCCACATTTTGCAATGGGTACCTACTCCCTAAATTTAAGCCAAATTTAATCTCAATATTAATTAAAATGTCTAAATGTTTAATCAAATGCTAATCCAAAAAAGAAAGAAAGCTAGATGGGCTAGGGTCGAACCCGGGTTGGGTTGTCTACGTACTCACATTGGGGTGAGATTAGACCGGGCGTAGTTCTGGCACATGAGCCCGTGCCAAGGCTAAGGGTGCGTGTGTGTGTGCATAAGGTGGTCATGGGTCTAGCCTAGGGGCTAGGGTTTAATTGACTGGGTTGGTCAACTGCAAGGTCTAGGTCTAACCGCGGTTAGAAGAGTGTTAATCATGGTTGAGTAGGCTAACTAAGATCTAGCAAGCATGTTTTTGGTCTTTTGATATTTTTAGATTTTTTTGGTATTTTGAGATTTTATAATGTTTTTGGTATTTTGAGATTTTATCATGTTCTGTTTTTTTGGATTTTCATATAGGTGAGATTTTGGCAAACTTAACTAAAGTCAAATTTAATTCAAGAGAAAGACTAAGGAAAAGTTAGGCTAAAAGATTATATTTAGGACATAAAGAGGGGTGTGCATTGTAAATAGTAAATGGTCTATTGCCAACACCTATTTTGTTGGATTGGTGTTGATAATAAATCAAATACCATTGTCTTTGATATGAGACATTTTGGATAAAGTCCTCTTTAAGTCCTTAGGTCCTTAAGTCATCATTTATCCATTCAAAATAGAACATGAAGAAAAAAGAAAGAAATGAAAAAGTGACAAGTGAAGAAAATGAAAATTCATCATCTCCTCTCTAATGTAGTCCCTTTATACCATTATGAATGATGTAATGAGATTCAACTATGAAAATTGGAGTGATGATGAGTTTCCCAAATGATTCTAGAAGAAGGATTAGAATCAAAATGAAGAAACAAAATAGAAAGAGAGGTATAGCTTTAGCTTCCACTCTCTATGGGTCTACCCATATCCACACTAGTGGATACATATGAAAGAAAGAAATATTTACACGAGAGAAAAAATAAGACATCTCCTTTCTTTTGAGGTGGGGTCCCTCTACACTATTAGATTGGTGTAGAGAGACCCAACTAAACTTGAGAAAAGAAAGGTCTTCCCAAATTATTCTAGAAGAATGCTACAAATAAATAAAAAAAACGATATGAAGTAAAGAAGAAGATAAAGAATAAAAGGAGGAGTACCTACTCTTCCAAGACTACTTCTCCAATGCTCCAAGAGGTGATGAGTTTTTAAAGTTCACAAAGGAGGAAGAGAGTTAGTGAAGAACTCTAAGCTTTTAGTCCTAGAATTCTCTACACACTCTAAACCTTGGCTTCTTCTAACTTTCTTCAAGGCTAAAAAGAAATAAAAGAGGTGAGAGGAGGAAGAGCTAGGGTTTCCACTTGAGATTTTGGAGGTGGAAGAAATGGCTTGTGAGGGTCTTGTATTTATAGAGGTTTCAAGGGGTTGTGACAATTTGGTGATTAATAGAGGGTTGGGTGAGAAGAAGGGAGGTGATTAGTTGGTCAAAATTGATGTGGTTGGTGATTGGATAATAAAAAAGGTATGTACTTGATGAGAGGTGATTGGGTGGTCAAAAAGAGTGTAAGAGAATTAATTGTTTTGTAAGAGGTGTAAAAAAGTAAGTGAGGTGATTGGTTAGTCAAAAAGGTGTGTACTTTGTGAGAGATGATTGGGTGGTCAAAAAAGTGTGTAAACAAAAAAATGAGGCTATTTGGGGTTTGACGAAAAAATAAAATGTCTTTTGTAGGAAAATGGAAAGTGGGCTTGGGTTTATGGGTTTTGGACATGGGTTGAATGAATGTGGGTATGTGGACTAGATCTTATGGATCATGGGTTGTTAGTAGATGGGTCATGGGTTATGGTTATTGGGCTTGAGCTATGGTAATTAGGCTTTCACTAAAGCAATTGAGCTTTGGCTAAGACAATTGGGTAATTAAGCTTGGCTACTTGGACTTGGGTAATAGAATTAAGTAATTGAGCTTGATTGAGTTGTTTGGGTACAAGTTTGGTCAAATGGGTTTGGGTAAACCTTGAAGCATTTGAAGAACTGGGAAAAGGGATAAGGGGTGCAAAAATAGGGTGCTTACAATAATTTTTCGCATAAAATAAAATAATTTCATACCTAAGTGTTGATGTTAGGAACAATAAACTGAGAAATAGTTTTAGGTCCAATAAATATAATACACTAAGTGTAAATCCAATTATAGAAAAAATTTGAGGATTTATACAATAACCGATCATACCTAAAAAAATTAATCTAATAGGGTTATAATACTGCAGATTCAACAAGCCGGATTCGAACACGTCTCACAAACAAAAACATATAATATTGAATATAGGATAACCCATCCTTTGTTCACCTTTTTATAAAAAATTCCTAAATTTGTTAACCTTCAACATTTTAATATTCTAAAAATATCCTGTCATCTTTGTTCACATTTTTATTATTTCAGAAATACACACATTTGATAACTTTCAACTTTTAGATATTGCAAAAATACCCTCATTCATTATTTTGAAAATACCCATATTTAACGCGTAAGATTTATTTGTTCACCTTTTATTATTTTGAAAATACCCACATTTGGTAACCTTCAACTTTTTATATTCCAAAAATACCCTCATTTATTATTTCGAAAATTTTCACAATTGACATTGCGTAAGGTGTCTTGTAATTTTTTGAAATCCTCAAATGTCTAACATGGATGTCTTGTAATTTGTTTAAAATGATGTTAATTTGGTTATAGGATCATTGGAGAATTTGTTCTCTAATTTTGAAGAGATTATGGTTGTGGAGGAAATTTCATGCCTCTATTGTGCAGTCTTGATCAGTGACAATAGTCTGAATCTCTTTGTTATATTGCAAAACAGAAGAGTTTCTAAAAAATGGTGAATTATATAACTTGTGGAAGAACTTTTTGAAAATCCATTGATAGCTAAATCTGCATGTGCCGCGCACGTGCGAGGCACACTAATATATATAAAGGTATCATGGTTGATTGAATTTTAGCTTAATTTCAAACACCCCTTTACTAATATATGAAGAGAAGGATACTCAAAAAAATTAATTAAATTTTAAGTTAATTCCAAAACTACCCTTTATTAATATATAAGAAAAGGATTGCGAGGTCCCCTTCCTAGCTGACTGTAGTGTCTCCATGTCCCTTTAAAGCCCTTTTTATCATGGTTAAACTTAACTAAATTATGATTAATTTATTAAAAATCCAAGGTTGGATGGATGAACCCAAGGGCTGAGTAATCTTAACCACAATTAGTGGGTTTCATAAAGGAGGGCATGGACCAAAGAGATCGTGCAGTCAACTTAAACTCTGACTGCACGGTCCATTTCTCATTTCCCATATATCTATACTAAAATAAAGAGAATGGCCGAGTTCAAAACTTGATTAAATTTGAAATTAATACAAAAATTACCCTTTACTAATTTTAGCTTTATTAATTCAGGGGACTTAAAAAGTTGGTTAAATTTAACTTAATTCTAAAATTGATCTTTATTAATATATAAAACAATGTTTTCATAATCGGATCGACCATTGAATCGGCTGGGTGACCGGTTCCCAGTTCGACAGGTCAAGTTGGATCATGTCCTTTTATTTGAAAATTATATATTTTTCTTTTTTTGACAGTTCATCCATATATATTATTGGTTCTCCAATTGAACCGACTAGTTCTTTCGATTATCAAGTAAGCGTACTTAATATATTTTTTAAAAACTGAGGGAGTTTATATATGTGTATTTTCATCAAACCGCAGGAGATTGAAATGCATTTCCCCCAATTTTAAAATATTTTTTTTCTAAAAATCAAGGTTAAATGGTTGAACCCTAAGGGTTAGTGAATTTTAACCATAGTTAATAAAGGTTTACAAGGACACATGTTGACATGTGGATGCTATTTAACTCTCCTCGAGTTCAATCGTGATTGGTTGTGAGTTGATCTTGGTAATGGGTTTGGGGGGCCAAGATATGTGTGGGGAGTTTCACAACTCAATCACATACAAGCGCACCAATCTATAAAAAGAATCTATAAAAAGAAAGAAAATAATCATCTCCTTGGTCAGTGAAATGAGGAGGGCGTCTCAACTCCCTTTTATTGCCACGCGTCTTTCTCTTGCTGTGGTTAAGATTCACTCACCCCTAATGTTCACCCATCTACCATTATTTTTTAGAAGAAAAAAATAATAATAACACGAGCTAAAAAAAATTTAACCCGAGTTTATGACAGTTGGAGGGGCTTTGTGAGAGTGAGAGCAATAGTTCGATCCTTTCCCATGGAGTGAGCAATTGCTCTAAAAAGAATCGGTACTCCTAAAATCCCATTGGAATTTCGCGCAATCCCAGTTTCGTCCAACCCCAATGATATTGGTACAACATAGATTTAGGAAAACACGATTTCGGCGGAGATTTCAGAAATTTTGGGTCAAATTTCGGAATTCCGGGATTTTGGAATTTCAACTATATTTCAAAATTTTGTTTTTAAATTGAAATTCTAAAATATTTCGATATTTTTATCAAAATTTTATATATTTCAAAATTTTATATATTTATTTCAAAAATAAATTAATAATATATAAAAATTCAAAATAAAATATTATTCTTTTAACACACACACACACACACACATATATATATATATATATAAATCGGAATCTGAAATCCCATTGAGATACCGAAATTTTTTGAGGTTTCAGTTTGGGTTGGCTGACCGAAATCATCGATAATATCGAGATTCAAACCTTGCTCCCAAATGCAAATTAATTAATCACCTCTCCCTGTTGGAGCGAATGGAGTCGTCTCATGACTCTCATCCCTTTCTCGCCACTTGTTTTTTTCCTTTGGAAGGTTAAAGCATCAATCAGAAGTTAAAACTTATTAACCATAATTAAAAGGAATTTGTGAGTGCGAGGAGCATACCAAAGAGAGGATTATTGCTTCTCCCATCACTCACTCTAATCTTGACCTTAATTATTTAAATTAAAGCTCTCTCTAATCTTGACCTTAATTATTTAAATTAAAGGATTAGGATTTAAAAGTATATTTGGGTAGGGCTGTCAAGTGTCAATGAATTGGATCATGATCTGGATCTGATTAGCCAGTGTAAGCACCCAATTTTTACACCTCTTCTTAACCACAGTTAAGCTCCCTAACCCTAGTCAAATCATAGTTCAATCCATAGGCCTAACCCTAATTAAACCCCATGTTAACCCTCTAACCATAGGTCAACCCTAGGTCGAAGCCCTAAACCCTAACACATACCCTAGTCAAACCATAGGACAAACCCTAGATGAACCCCTAGGCCGAACCTTAGTTAAACCCTAGGTTAACCCTCTAACCATAGGTAAACCGTAGATAAACCCTAAGCCCTAATTGAACCCTAGGTCAACCCTAGGTCCATTCCAAGTCAAACCCTAGTCTAACTATAGGTAAACCCTAGACAACCCTAGGTCAACCCTCAAGTCAAACTTTAGTCTAACCATAGGTAAATCCTAGGTCAACCCTAATTGAACCCTAGCTCGTCCTTAGGTCAAATCCTAGTTAAACCATAGGTCAAAACCCTAAACCCTAGAACAAACCCTAGTCCAAACCTAGGTCAAAGCCCTAAAACCTAGTCAAACCCTAGTCTAACCATAGGTAAACCCTAGTTAAATCCTAGGTCAACCCTCAAGACAAACCTTAGTCTAACCATAGGTAAACCTTAGGTCAAACCCTAGGTCAAAACCCTTAACCCTAGCCTAACCCTAAGCCGTGGGCCCATGGCCCACAAGAGATCAAAACCAAGGCCCTTAGGACCTAAACCCTGGCCTGGGCCCAATAATTCAAATCCCAAAGGCCGTACCGTGTGCAAGCAAGGCTAAGCCCATTTTTGGTAAAATCCAGTAAAAACTCTACCGCCATTATCTTTTTAACCCTATGAGGGAATAATGGTATTGGAATTACCGTCATTCCTTGTGTTTGTGTGTTCGCAACTTAGCTGCTCAGGCACGCCTCTGGTAGCCCCCACCCCAGTGCTCAGGCACGCCTTTGACAACCCCCACTCCTTTTGTAGTATTCGCCTACCCCTGTACCAATCCCTCATGGGTCTCCAGCACCTTCTCCTATAAAAACCGAGCTTCCCCCACCTTTCTTTCCCACTTGGAAAATCTCCCATCCAAATTTCTGCCAAGAATCCTTGCTGCCCTTGGGTTCTAGCTACACCCAAGGGGCACTAGAAGCTTCCAGGACCATTCTAGGCCCTCTCCCAGTCGGGCAACACGACCATAGGTCACCGCCACCTCCACCCGAAGCAGTCGGTAGGGTAGGGTCCTCCCCTACCCCTTTGTTCCCTTTTTGAATCAGTGTGATCCTCTCGTCCAATTCTAGAGGACTTTAATTTATTTTGCTTTGGTTGCTGTTAAAACCTGAAGTAGGGGATCCCTATGGCTTCCTCATAGGCAAGAGGATCCCTCTAGGCGATTCCATGGATGCCCACACCTCCACACACGGTGCACAAGCCTTCCTCCCCCCAGACCTTCCAGGAGACCATCAGCCAAGGAGGGATCTCCTGGAAGCAGTATACTGCAACACTAGGGGGACACATTTCAATTTCTGAAAAAATCCAGAAATCACGGTAAACATAGTACCACAATTTTTGGGCTTTTCCATGGCAGTGGCTCTAGGTCTTATTGTTGTGGACCCTGGTTCATTACAGGGCCTGGACTTAGCCTCTAGGACATCCCTCTACCTACCCTGATCCTTCCAGCTCACCAGACCTCGTTATCCATGGTTAACTCATCCTAAAATGGGAACAGTCCAGAATATCAGTAAAAATCCTACCGACATTTTGAGATTCCTGTTGCAATGAAAGCAATGACCACTGTGGACCCATCTCAGACCAAGCCCAGGGCCCATAATAGGCCTAAGACACATGGGGGAGTCCCCTAACCATCCTTGAGGGTCCATAACCGCATGGGGTAGGTGAACCTTAACCATGGTTAAGGGGTGTCAAAGGAGTCACGTGGCAACCTCTAGGGGTTCAAACTCGAGAGGATCCTGAGCCTTACAATTGGCCCAGGATTCTCTCGATTTCAACTCAAGAGAATCTCTCGAGTTTGAACCCCTAGAGGTCGCCACGTGTCTCCTTTGACACCCCTTAACCATGGGTAAGGTTCACCCACCCCTAGGGTTCACCCACCCATCCTTGGTTTTTTTTTAATATATTAATTAATATTTTTTAAATAAAAAAAACTGTTTTAGAGTTTTTTTAATATTAGAATTTTTTTTTAAAGAATTAATATTAAAAAAAAAAAAACCAAGGATGGATGGGTGAACCCTAGGGGTGGGTGAACCTTACCCATGGTTAAGGGGTGTCAAAGGAGACACATGGCGACCTCTAGGGGTTCAAACCAGAGAGATTCTCTCGAGTTGAACTCGAGAGGATCCTGAACCAACAAAAGTCAGATAGCGGCATGTTGGGGATTTAAAACTTGGCAAAAGATTACCTCTGGTGGCTGCCCGAGCTAAGAGCTCGGGCATCCACAAAGCATAGGACACGTGGCCATTTTAAAGGGAAAAGCTATCAGTGGGGCAGAAGTCAAAATGATGGGGACAGGTGAAATGACTTTTGCCCACTGACATCTGCCACATGCCCATTGTTTTGTAGATGCCCGAGCGCTTAGCTCGAGCGGCCACTAGAGGTAATCTTTTGCCTTAAAACTTTAGATGACAGAAATACCGTTATTGTAAACTTGTAATTACCTAATGATTTGCCTAGCTAGACTCATTAGAGCCAAAATAAGGTCCTATTAGAATTTTGTATTATTGAAATATAATTTTTTTTAAAAATTAACATTAATCGGATCGGATTCGGATATTGGTAGATTTAGGTAGATCGGTCCGAATCCGATCTGTTGACAGCCCTAATTTGGGAGTAGCCATGAACTAACTCTATCACTAAAAGTGTAACTCATTTACTGAGTTCATTTATAAGCATATGTGCTTTCCGACGATCTGATTTCGACGGAGCATCTTTTGCGATAGCAGGTGGTGCTTCTCTTCTTTTGAGAAAGAGAGTACCGCAGCAAAGAAGAGAAGAGCTGAAAAAGACGACTTAGCCCTCAGAGGAGTGTCTAACCCAGCCGACGGCGATGCCACCCGCCGGAAAATGGCAAATCAAGAAAGGTCGGATACCATTAAAGATATACTGATATATTGATAATTTTTTAGCAACAAAAAAAACACACACACACTCAATATATTAAGAAACGCAAACCTTACAGTATTACAGTAGTCTCCAGGACTCCATCCCATCATCACCCACACCCCCAAAAAAGAAAAATCACAGACACACAAACACTAGTAATTGAAATTATGAAACGCTTAGCTAGATTCGACAATACAAACCAGATTCAATACTTAATTATACTTCCTGACAATTACGAGAATAATACAGATAGCACCAATGATAAGCGGGACAAGGACCCAAACCCACCAAAGAAGATGCATGGGAAAGGTCATACACGTTCGAAGAACAAAAGTTAGGGAGAAGAAGCCGAGTCCGATAAGAATTAGCTTCTCACGAATCCATATAATTACAATATCCGAACATGTAGATAAGAATTAGTCCTACCTGTTTATTATGCTATAAGTCCTACCTGTTTATTATCCGATAAGAATTAGTCCTATATGATAAAGTTGCATTTAAGCTTGTGGGACTAATAATGAGGTGTCCGGATAGGCCTACTCCGATGAAGAAAGCGATGTAGATGGAGAACATGTAGGTGATGTAAGCAAATGGATTCGGAGCATCATGATCAGTACCTGGAACCTCCATTACGAATGCTACCATCATGGTGACCAACAACATTGCAGCTGTAGTAAGAATTAGACTGACGTGTTCTGGGTTATGGATGGGCCTTGACGGCGGTGCTAGTGATGGAGCTGGAGGAGAACCCAACTCAATGTCGGAAATTATTGAAGGATGTTGCTCTTCTTCCATTTGGTTTTTGATTTGGAAATCGATTCAAGAACCGAGTAGAAGAAGGCGGGTAAATGTAACTGTTCGAGGAAGCCAATCCATGTCCCAAAATTCCACTCCTTTTCTATATAATTACAACACTACCAATTGTTGGATTGAAAATCCAATGGTCAAGCATTAAAGCCGTTGTCATTTGATGTCGTCGGATTTTCAAATTAAAATCTTGACGTTGAGCGTACGGACTTTAACTTTTCACCGTTGGATTGAATTACAGACTTTAATTTGACCGTTGGAATGAATTAAAGTCCTTTAACTTTTTTGACTGTTGGATTGAAATTTCAATCCAACGCTCAACAATTAGAGGTGAAATTAGAGCCCGCAATTTTTGACTTATTGGATTTTTAGTTGAAAATCCAGGTGTCAAGCAATTAAGTGGGCGAGTGTTTAGGATTTGCTTCCGAGTTTAAGTGCCTGTGCGCTTGACGTCGTTGGATTTTCAATTGAAAATCCAATGTGTCAAGCATTTAAGTGGGTGTGCGTTTAAGTGCCTGTGCTTGGCGAGATCGAATCAGCCCCAATTGCGATTGAACTCAGTGAGAGTTCAATCGCACGTCCAGATCAACACGTGGCCTTTTTTTTAATCCATATTCATAGTGGTTAATATTCCTTAACCGTTAAGGTTCAAAAATCTAAACTTTGGTTCTTAAAAATTCTTTTTGAAAAAAAGTTAACCTTATGCTAAAATTTCTTAACCCTAAATTAAATTTTTTTTAAAAAATATTTTTTTTTAAAGCTAAGGTTAGATTGTTGAATCTCAAAGCTAGAAAATTTTAACCACAGTAGTTTTTTTTTTTTTGAGTAGGCTAGGAGCATCTCCAACCCTATCTCTAAAGTTCCCTATTTTTACTCTAAAATAAAGTGTTAGATTTTGTAGGAACCCTCTTTTTCTACTTGCAACTCCAACCCAAACTCCCTATTTCTTTTCTATTTCTATTAAATACTCAACAATCTTAATTTTTTGAAAAGCTTTTTAGAAAAGTTGTCAGATTTCAAAAGCTATTTAGAAAAATTAAAAAATATATATATTAAAATATTATATGGCGGAAGAGAAACGCTCGGCAATGAAAGCAAAATCCCTTCCGGCAAAATGCCATTCGGATTTAGGGTATGCGTTGGAGCAAGCTTTTTTGAAAAAGCTAAGTAATTTGCTGATATTGTTGACTTTGAAGAGTGCGTTGGAGGTGCTTTAATAAAAGTTAAAAAAGGATACATGTCGACATGTGGGTGTGATTGAACTCTCCATGAGTTCAATCGGTTTGGCTGTGATTCGATCTTGTGCTGTGACATCATTAAAAATCAAGCATTTAGGTGGGTGTGCTTGAGATCATTGAACTCAATCCAACGGTCCAGCTCTCTCTACACGACATTACCATACCAAACCAAGAGAAAAAAGTCGAGACAAAATGTCAGCTTAGAAGCTGACCCTGGTCCGTTTTCCATTTCCCTTCTCGGAAGGTGGCATAAAAGATTTTCGGGGAAGCACCCAATCTTCCCTTTCAAAAATAAAAGAAAAACGCTTTTCTGTTTTGTTTTTTTGAGGGTGTGATAGAAATTTCTTTGAATCAAGACAGAAATAGAATAGGGAAATTTCGGGTCTCCCCCATGTCAATGGAAAGGGTTGGGCCGGGCCGCTGTAGGGGAAGATTTAACAAGGTGCTTGTGATAATTGTTCGAGCCATTTTGATTTCGGACACATACACGAAGATTTAACAAGGTGTCGTGTGATAACTGTTTGAGCACATAAATGGTGGAACCAAATCATCTATGCTCTTCCCCGGGTCCTTTCATGTGGCCAGGGTGATTGATGGTCATAATCTCTTGCACAATTGTTAAATCCTTACAACCAATTTGATCATAGCCTTCAAACACTCATGATCACATGGAAGACAAGAAAGAACACAAACGATTTGCTTCCATAAATGACCGGCCATTAGAATTCTTGTATAGGATTGCATAGTCTCTTCATTAGACACATGGTAATGAATAGAAGGAGAAATCAAATAAATGTGGGAGAAATTGAAATGGCCCTTGATATTTTGATTTCTCGCCACATGTCGAGTAAAGAGGCTATTCCGAGGTAGGCCAAGCTCGGATGGAATACACCACACACATCATGGGCTTGTCCCAGTAGTAGTGTATTTCCCTTCGTGTTCTAGTCTTGGTGTGGCTGCCACCATGAGTAGGCCTGTCAAAAAAGTCCGAGTCAAAGGGTTCTCGGCTCGACCTGGCCCTTCCAAACCCACCAAAGCCAAGGGCCGGAGAAGGGCCCCAAAACCAAGAAGCCCTTCTTACATAGGGCCCGGCTAGGGCTGACCCCTGCCCAGCCCTTCCCGGCCCGGCCCGACCTCCCGTCTTTAAGAATACATAATTTAAGTTCTAAAATTACTAATATAACCCCCATTAATGATATTAACATGAGGATATATTCATAAATTCACAACCCAAACCTCTTTATATACCAATTTTTCTTGAAATTCATTACAAATGTTTTCATGAGTTTAATATGTTGTATGGTTGTATCACCTATTTGAATGGTTCTCTTGAACAAAATCCCGCTCTCTTCTGGCCCGGCTTTAGCCTTTGAGGGCAGGACTAGGGCCCAATCAACCCAAACCCCTGAAGGGCTAGGGTCGGGCTCGGGTTGGCCCCTACCTGGCCCTTTGACAACCTTAACCATGAGTGCTGAACCCCTTATCCCTAACGTAGGTAGATAAATGATTAGGACCAAGCATAAAAAACAGTAATAGTTGGCATCTCCCGTAGGAAATCAGTTACACTCTACAAAAGATCCGGGCCTACAAGACCAATAACTTCATCCAACGTCAAGTATCTACTAAGCGCCACGGGGATTCGCACAAACACAAAAATAAAGTGTCCTCGGGCCTCGGATTCTCTCTGGCAGGTGTTAGAAAAGTGGTCTCGGGCTACCACAATATGTGTGACACTTGGCATAAAAAAAGGGGAGAAGTCATTTCATTTTCTCCCCATGATTTTGACTTCTCCCCACTTGATATCTCTCCCCCTTTTTCTCACCAATTTATCGCCACATGTTGAATATAGTGTGGAGAAGTCAAAATCATGGGGAACATCAAATGGCTTCTCCGGCCACTTGTCGCATAATATGTGGTAGCCCGAGACCACCTTTCAGGCATCTGCTAGAGAGAATCTGAGGCCGTGTCCTCGCCGTACTAGTTGTAACCAGAGTCACTAGAGACAATCCTAAGTATACACTCTCATGTAGTCCCACTTTGTTACAAGTGTTGGTTTTTAAATGATATCATGTGGTAATTCTTGACGACTTGGGATCTTCTCCATTGGTGCTGGCAAGGAGACTGCTAGCACCAAGTGGACAGGCACCACATAGGATTGTGCACACAAACCAACACCTTGGTAGATGTGCACAATCCAATGTGGCACCTTCCCACTGGGTACGGTGTTGGTGGTCTCCTCCCCAACACCAATTGGAGAAGATCTTGTGTCATTCTTGATTGATAGTAGGGACGGGATGAGCGTAGGGCTAGCACGACTTTAAAAAAATGAGGAGTGCTATACCCATACGCACCAAGGCAATTTGTTTTCATAGACGCAGTGTGGGTGCACCACGTGGTGTTGCTACCCTATAACAAGGAGATGAGTTGATACTTGTTACCACCACCTTACGTTTGGACTGCGACTGGGCCAGCATTTCTAAAAAGAGGAGTGCTAGCCCCAGACACACCAAGACATTTTTTTTCCATAGACACAGTGTGGGTGCAACACGTGGTGTTGCTACCCTATAACAGAGAGAAGGGGCTGACACTTGTTGCCACCACCTTGCGTCTGGACTACGACAAGGGCTAGCATTTCTAAAAAAGAGGAGTGCTAGCCCCAAACTAGGGGTGTACAATGGGCGGGTTGGGTTGGGCTGGGCTGAAGTCAGTTTGGGCTCAGCCCGTCTTATTTATCCTCATGTGTAGAGACCCAAACCTTCTTTCATGCCATTAACACAATTAATATGTGCATAATAGTCTTTTGCTATGTTTTTATGCATATTTAATTATATCTAAGTGGTGTAGTGTGGTTTAAATGTTTAAGTGTTAATAAGGTGGAAAAATAGAGGCGACGATCGATCGCAGGTGAGCCGATGATTTATTGCCCATAACCTGAAATTTGGGTAAGCAAGTGTTTTGTGCGACGATCGATGGTCCTAAACTAGAAAACTTGGAAAACTTCTGTTTCTTAGACGATCGATCGTAACAGATATGACGATCGATCGCCCAATATGACGATCGATCACAAGTCGCGATTCAGGTTTTTAAAAGAGTTACGAAACTGAGGGTTTTAAACTTGTGGGCTATAAATAGCACTTCTAATTCGAGGGTTTTAGACTTTAAAGGGTTTCTAACCTAATTTAGAAGAGATTTGGGGAAAAACTTAGGGTTTCAAGAAGATTGACTTGAAGGAGAATGAATTTGCATAGAGAAGAAGAAGATTAGCTTAGAAATTAACCCCAAAGCTTGAAGGAGCTTCATCTAGTGATTTGGATCTCTAAGGTCGACATCCCTTCTAATTAACGCTATTAAGATGTTTTGTATGTTTAAATAAGAATATGTATGGATTATCAAGAGATTTACATGAATATGCATGAATTAAGGAATTGAAATATGAATTGAGGTTGATATCATATCTAGTCCAACTCTTGTATTATTATGATTATTGATTTATTATGATAAATGATGAATTAGTAAAGGAATTGCATGTTTAAATAAGGATAAAGATGAATTCTTATGTTAGTTGCTTAAATTGAATTAAGGATTATGTTATGGATTATGGATGTATGGAAATGATGGAGGATGAGAAAAAATGAAGAAGTGATGAATTATGAATGTGTGAATATGGTTATGGATGGGTATGTGAGGTTATGGAATGTGAAAATGGGAAGGGGATTGTGTACATAACTAACGCATTGTAGGTGTTTGTTGAAATGTCTAGGAATGCTAAATATGAAATTAATTATATTGAAATATTTGTATGAGTACGATAAGATATGCTATGATGAATTATGCCTAATAATGATGTTAGAAATGTTAGCATGAGTATGACAAGATATGAAGTATGTTATGATAAATTATGCTTATTCATGGTGATTGATATTCGGATAGGTTAATGCTTAGAGGAAGTCCTCCATGTCGAAAATTCTCTAATTAGGGAGATGTAACCTAGCAGAGTTTCTTGATGGAAGATCGCAATCTAAGTGATGACTGAGCTTCGATACTAATCACGGCACTCAAGCAAGTTCGCATGTGTGGTAGATTACAAGTCTCACGTGTACATAAGCATGACACGAACATTGCATGGACACTGAACACTGGACATTGAAAAATAAGTACAAGGACAATAACAAGTACAAGAACAAGGACAAATACAAGAAACAAGAACAAGTCCAAGTACAAGATTCAAGAACAAGTATAAGAATAAGAACACTACATGATTTTACAAGGACCCTGAATTTCAAGTAGCTCCGGTATTCGTTAATACTCTCCATGGATAAGATTTCAAGTCTTGGATAATTATCATGAATATTTGGTATCTAAGAGCTCTAGGAGCTTACGCTTTTGTCGATGCACCTCCATAGATTTAAATACAAAGACCTCGATGACTATTTTTATGGAAAAACAAGCATGCATGACATTCATAGTACAAGTTCAAGAGTTACAATTTCAAGAGTCACACAAGTACATGAGTCAAGCTAAGTCATAATGTTCACATGTTTCCGCACTCTGATTATGTTCATGTTATATTAAACTGCTATTAACTTTACAATTGTTACATGATTTGAATATTGGAAATATGCATGTGCCATTGTTGGTTAGTTTGGATATCGGTTGAGTATTCAATGCTCAGTCGACATGTTATTGTCGTTCAGGTCTAGTGTAGGATCAGGTAGCTACTTCTTGGGTGGAAGAGGAATATTTTGAGGAAGTGGAAGAAGGTAATTTTCCGGTTGATGGAGCTCGGGATCTTGACTACTTTCCGTATTATTAGTTTATTTTCAATTCCAGTTTTGTTGAGTGAAAACTTATAATAGACTTGAGACCCTTTAGTTGATGTTTTAGATTTTGGACATATTTTGGTTTATGATATACTGGATGAGTCATTTTATGTTGAAAGAAATTTTATAGTTACTAATTTGGGAGAATTATCTTTTAGTTTTGTCTTATTGCTATGGAGGTTAAGCGGAGATAAGTTATGTGGCGGACCCAAAGTCCCATTATGACCAAGGTGGGGTTTTGGGGTCGTTACACCATACCTAACCCAACCCAAACCCAAACTCATTCCAATACATGAAGCCCATACACGACCCATGTACGATATTAAAAGTTTGGGTTGGGTTCGGGCGAGCTCATACTCAGTTCAATTTTACAATAATGATCAAACCGCTTGTTTTAGCCTTCTTTCATAAGACCACGACTTCTCAATTTATATCTTTGTAACGGTTGGTACCTAGCCGAGTTGGCTATCTAGGTGAACTGAGTTGGTGGTCTAGGTGAATTGGCTATTGACATCATGAGTTTAGGGTACACAATGTCACACCATGTTTGAATTTGAATAGTTTTTCTTCCCCTTTAATTAATTTGTTCGTATTATTTAATATTACCTTAAATATTAGAGTCTCTCAAAGGGACATGTTTGAATCCAATGTGAATATGTGATGCTAAAGTTGAAGTAACAAGTAGGAATGTCTCTTGTAGGAATACAAAGACTTTTGTTGGTAAGTCAATCTCAATTCTTAGGGGGGATTGAAATGGGAAAAGGTGTTCCACCTTTTGTACCATCGATGTAACAAAAATGGAGCCAATAGTTAAATTCATTTTATGTCAAATTGGTTGTACCCCCTAGTTGGATCTGGTGGGATCTATTTACCCTATATTTGGTTGTCGAGAAAATAAGTGAAAAGAGAGATAAGAATGAAAAGTGAACAAAATACAACTCAGAAACATGTTAAATTTCGGGAGTAACACATTGGTAATGAGTTAGTATGGATATAAGAAGTGTCAGCACCCCATTTTTACACCCCTTTAACCTTGGTTAATTTAACCATCGTTAGCTTAGTCCAAGCCCTACTTAGGCGAGAAGCATTTTGGACCCAAGGCCCATTAGCAAGTCCAATCCAAAACCATAGTAAACCTAGGCTTCCTATGGGCCCAAACACGGGCCCATGACCTTGTGGGGCCCATTAGGGTGGGACCCACCTCAAGTTTGATTTTTAGGGCACCCAAATCCCTAAATGGAAAAACCCAACTTTGCTTTCGCTCATGCATGTGGGCTAGGCCCAATATGAACAAACAAACAAAACACAAAAAAAAAAAAAAAAATTTCAAAAATGCCTGCTACTGTTCATCGTCTTCTCCAAGGAGACAGGCAGCAGGCGTCCTCCCCCTGCTCTTCTTTCAGCTCCAGCTTTGTGTCCCCCACGCCTAGGTCCCCCATGCCTTATCCCTTCCATCATCTTCTTCTATAAGACCACCCACAACCACTGTTAGAGGGGGAGTTTTTTAAAAAAAAACTGCAGAGGAGAGTTTTGAAAAAATATTACAGTCATCCCCTTTGGCCAGCCCAACCACATTCCCACCCAAAGAACCTCTTGTTTAATCCTTATTCCCACCTAAAGTCCCTTGCATCATTCACCTTTGTCCATAGCCACTGAAAGTTGCTGCCCCCTTCCACTTGTGACGCCTCTAATAGCCGTGTCTACTCTCTGTCTCGGGCAAAAACGCCACAGCCATATTAGGTGCTTTGGTGTCAGATGTTCCATTAGAGCTGCCCCTTATCTCCTTTATTCAGTCCATACAGCAACAATTGCCCCACCTATAGCCCAAGGTAGCACTTGTGCAGGCCCAAAATATCACCTCAAACATCCCCAGTTCAGTTTCCAAACAACCCATGTATGACCTCTGTTCACATACCCGGTAGCAGCGAGCAACTACCTTGCCATCCTCCTACATCAAACGCACCAAATAGCAGCTGCCCCTAGCTTTATGTGCCAGCAATGACATATGCCTTCATCCAGTTGCCGAACGCCCAGAATGCTATGACCACCTACCCTCTCCATTTCTAACAGCATCACTTGTTCTCTTCTTCTTTAGGTGAGAATCCCTTCTTTCATTTTTTTTATATACTTCCTAGTTAGTCTTCTAAATTCTGTTAGCTTTAGTTTAATTAGTTAATCTTTAAGTTGGGTACATTTAAATCTATTGGATTAAATTAGCTTTTTTGGAATTAGTTCATTAGATTAAAATCTGTTAGTTGTAGTTAATGTGGTTAGCTTTAATTTATATACTATATGGTTAGTTTAGTTTGTAAGTCAGCATGTTAACTAAGGTTAGTTTTTTTTACTAATTGAAATTCTGGTGTTGATTTCAGTTTAACTAATTAGATGTCAGTTTAGTGTTTTATATTAGTTAGGTTAATTCCTTCTAGTCCTTAGATTAGTGTTGAGTTAATATAAATTAGTGGCTAATGTAGTTTACTTTGTTTAATCTTTCCCTCAAATTTTAGGCTAGTTCTAGTTTAGACCTTATGTTAGTCAAGGGTAGTCTGTAGATTAGACCTTGGTTAGTATAGGATAGTCCTAAAGTTAGTTAGTACTTAAGTTAGTCTAGGGTAGTCTAAGTTTACCCCTTAGTTAGCCTAGGATAATCCTAGATTAGTCATAGGTCAGTCTTTCAAAATAAGTTAAATTTCAATCAATTTAAAAATCCGATTTTGATTAGTTGTAGACTAATTTTAATTTACATGAAGGTTTAGTTTCTAGTTTAGGACTAACATAGTTTATATCATTTGTGGTTGGTTTTTCTAGGTTACTCTTAACTTAGTTAAAAACTAGTTCTCATAAGTTTACAACTTAATCATAAGGTGGTTCTTAGGTTAGTTAGTTGAACCCAAATCCTCTTTTACACTAGTCTTAGTTAATTAAACTCTCTTTAGGACAATTCTTAGGATTAAATAATCAGAGTTAGTTTAGGCCCGTTGCTCCGCAACAAGCCTAAACTACTATTCAAAATCCAAAAAAAATGAAAAACAATCAAAAATACAAAAACAATACAAAATCAAAAAGACCAAAAAAGGACCAAAACATGCTTGTTTGCTTTCTTAACTGTGGTTAGGTTCCTTAATCACAGTTAATATCCTTTTAACTGCGGTTAGACCCTACTTTGCACTTGACCAATCAGGTCAGTCAAACCTTAGCTTCTAGGCTAGACCCTCGACCATCTTGTACACACACACAACCCTTAGCCTTGGCACGGGCTCACGTGCCAGAACTACGCTCCGTCTGATCTCACTATGTGAGTACGTAGACAACCTAACTCGGGTTCGACCCTAGCCTATCTAACTTTCTCATTTCTTTGGATTAACATTTGATTAAACGCTCAGGCATTTTAACTAATTTTGAGATTAAATTTAGCTTAAGTTTAGGAAGTAGGTAACCATTATAAAAGGGAGGTCCTGGGGTGCCTAACACCTTCCCCGGGATTTAATCGAACCACTTACCCTAACTCTGATAGACCATTTGTCTTATCCAAATCCCGGGACCTATCCCTTAGAATGAATAGGTGGCGACTCTCAATCAAAACCAATGTGAAAGTGGGTAGGAAAATCTCATGCTCACAAGAAGCATGTTAAATTTCGGGCCGGGCTGGATTAACCGAGCTTTATTAAGGTTTACCCAAACACATATTGAAAATAAAACACAAACCCAACCCAAGCCCATGTAACCTTAGCCCAACCCACCCATACTTTGGGCTGGGTCATATCATGTGGACCAAGAGCCAGCCCGACCCAATGTACAGCCCTACCCCAGACAAACCAAGGCAATTTTTTTCCACAAGTGCAGTAGGTGCAACACGTGGTGTTGCTACCTTATAACAGGGAGATGGGCTGACACTTGTTGCCTCCACTTTGCATCTAGGGAAGACTGTGACTGGGGCTAGCATTTCTATTGTTATTTTCCAGCATTTTGTACTTTATACATTTGACCTTTTAAAAATATTATTGTTCTCTTGTGTTCCTCCCTCCATAAGAAAAATACCACTGTCATATATCTTTGCCATAATGGTCATATTCCAAATAGTTGAGATCATCAACATGAATCTTCTATTATTTGTTCTTATTAAAAATTCATGACTTCAGTCCGATTGTATATTGTCAAATTGTTATTATTTCTATTCATGTCATTTTTTTTTCCTTTACATCACCCTCTTGCAACTTGTTGAGCTTGTATCATTTCATTCTTGATTGGAGCTGTTATTGGTCTTCATTGAACATACTTTCAAAATCAACTCTCTTATTTTGGAGTCACATTTAAGTTCTCTTGAATGCTGATTTCGGATCTTAATCAGGAGTGAAACGGTTTGCTTGGCTTTAGTGTCCTAACATTGGCATGTGATAAATACATTGCCCCTTGGTTTGCAGTTTGCTTTAAGAAGGGGAGTTTCAATCCAAATATGCTGTTATGTTATGAGATCGCGGACTTGCAGAGGCTTAACTCACGAGTCTACCTCTGAAATTAGTTGATCAAAATAGAGAAAAAAAGAGGATAAGATCAGAGAGTTCAAGATCTGTACGAAGGGATGGAAAAGCTTAGATCACAACGAGACTATAGTTTACTAATAAGGCAGTTCCTATACCTAATTTTGAACTACTTTCTCCGCTTCCATCCCAGTTATCCGCAACTACTTTTACATTCAATCCATCATACATTGACGATCTTTATCTTTCCTTGTTTTTTCACAGGCTCAATTCAATATTTTCATCTCAGTTATATTAATTCTATGAATATTGTTTCTTGTTAGCTCAATATTCTCTTTTGTTTGGTCGATGTCTCATAAAATTATTAAGTTTTTCTGTTAGTCTAGTTGATAGAAGTTTGGCTATATGGAGGATGTTACTAAGGATGAATTCAAAATTCGAAGGTAAATACAAAAATATAATAGAAATCTAGGGGAAATTTGCCAAAATACAAGAGTACATGGTAAAAAAAACATGAAAATACAGTGAAATCTAAAGATTTGAGTCCCAAAACCCCATCCAAAAGAAACTGGTAGGATTGCCAGATACAATCAGAATTGCTGTATGGGTCCAAATTTGGCTTCCAATTCTGGAATAGGACCTACAGTAAGGTCATTAGTTTGCAATTGAGTTAAGATTTTTTATTTTTAGTTAACTGCTACACATTAAAAAAAAAAAAAAAACACACACACTAAATCTTAGCCAGAGCCTTGATTAAGCTGAACATGGATCAAATGGAATCCCTATTCCCCTAGCTTGAGCAAATGCGGCAGTTTGCAATGGCTACGAGCTTGGTTGGAATGGCCTTAGTCCAAAATAGACAACGTTTGAACAAGATTAGATTGCTAAAGAGAAATGCCTATGACTTGTTGGTCCAAATAAACAATTTTCAATTCAAAATTATTCCAGCTAAGTATTTTAATTAGTAGTGGGGGTTAGCTAAAATCTAAAATTCCCATTGTTTGAAAAAATCTCAACCAATTGATTGAGAAAATCTCGATGAAAATTGATCGAGAATTTCGGAGAGCAGCATCATCAGAGGTTATTGCATATTCAGCATCATCATCAGTTTTCGATGTATTCAATCATCAGTTTGGTATGTCAAAATGCGGTTGGTCTTCCAAAGAAGACCGTTAGGATCATCTGAATGGTTAAATTTGGAGGTTTTATATTGATGACCTTTAGAACACTCTAGTCCTGTTGATCTTTGACCGTTACCCATATAGGGTTGGCATTTTCTTTGTAAATTTGCTATGGCTTGACCTGGGCATATAATGGGTTTGAGCCAATTCGTGTCAGACTCAAAATTTTCTTTTCGCAGGCCAGACAAGTGTTTTAGGTCCGACAATGTCATTCTAGACCTGAGGCCTGGGACCTTAGTTCATGCGCTGTGAGTTCAGTCATCCAATGTCCTCTTCTAAACTAAACGCAGTATCCCCGTGTCCCTTTTAACCTTTGTTTAACCATGGTTAAACTTAATTAAATTAAAATACGTATTTTTGTTTTTTATTTTTTTTTAAAAATCATGGTTAGATTGCTTTAACTCTAAGGGGTTAACCACAGTTGATGGATCGTAAAAAAGGGGGTTGGACCGATGAGGTCACAGGGTCAGCTTTCTAAGCTGACCCTGCTCCGTTTTCAATTTCACTTTAATTAATTGAACTTGTTTACTTTATCTTTGAGTTGTTTTCTATGACTTTATATTTGGTTAAATTGATTGCTTAACTCATTTAATATTGTAGCTCTTCTGTTTACTCAAGAAGCTCTTAACGAATAGATGGATATTGGATGTGCCATGGCCCATGGGTGTATGCCTCATTCCTTTTCTTTGAGGTTTCTTTGTATTGTATTGGCAGATAGTTTAGAAATGACTTTGAAGTTGTAACCGAACTCCAAAGGAGTTCCGTTACATCCGACAGGTCGACACGCAGGGGCAGAGCCACATGGGTGTAGCATGGGAGAGGGGTGGAGCTAGGGCGAAGGACTCTAGCCCTCCTAAACTTCCGAGAAAAGAAAATTCTTTATAAACGGACACAATTAAATGTCATGGCCCATCAACTTGATCCTCAAAAAATAAATCGGGGACTACGCCCCCAAACCCCCATTGTTAGCTCCCTCCAAGAGAATCCTGACTCCACCCCTGTCAACACGTTTTCATTTTAATATCTTTTAATTGTGGTTAAGATTTATTAACCCTTAGAGTTCAACTATCTAACTTTGGTATTTAAAAAAAAAAAAAAAAATTACTGTTGAAAGAACAATTACTTTTGTGTTGTAACCGGACTCCTTAGTCTGGTTAGAACTTGAGAAAAAAAGTGTCTTAAAAAAAAAAAAATTCTTCTCCTTTGGTGGTGCCGTACTAGTTTACCGATTTTGCAAGGCATTTGCAAAAGAGGAATGCTAACCCTACTCTCATTCAACTCATACTCTCACTCTCTACCAACCATTTGTCCACTTTTTTTGTGAAAAGTGTTTTAATTTCAATAAAGTGGACAAGAGGTTGGTAGATAGTGAGAGTAGAGGTTGACCAAGAATAAGGCTAGCACTTCTCTTTGCAAAATAACATCAACAAAAAGGGTGTTATCATATGTTCTTCCAAAAATACTTGGAAAATTCTCTTAAATTCTACAAGAAATTCTTGTAGAGGCCTCTATAAAAGATCTAGACTCACCCAATTATGCTTCAATCTTATGTGGATAGTGTGGATCAGCATCCGGAGTTTGTTTCTGTTTTTCTTCGGCAATCAATATCACATTTCTATGTGATGCAATCATGGACGACAAATCATGGTGGAACCATACAGTACCCCTCTTTTGAGACTTGCACTTTTTGGTGACTATAATGGATAAAATTCGTAAAAATAATTAAGTGTTAGAGAATGAACTAGTTTTCGTTGTTATGTCAACGGATGAGAGACACGTATCCAATTAGAGAACGAATCCGTGCTCCTCTGGACAACGGATCCGTTGTCTACATAACGTATTCGTTACCCGGAGGACGAACGTAGCCGTCCTCTTTTAACAAAAGTTATTCTATCCGTATTCTCATACAACGAGCCCGTGTTTTAGTCAACAACGAAACCGACTCACGGAAAGAAATAATCAGGAGGCGGTCATTTTACTATATTGTTAAGTGAAAAGTACTGTCTTAGCATTTAATGCATTTAATGCTAGTCATCTCAGCCAGGTTTCAACCCCAAACCGACCTTACGAATTGTAGGCTCACACGTGTGACACGTAAGACTCAAGATCTGTTTGACATATTTAGTAATGAGTGTAAAGCAAGTGACATGGTCATCCATGGCCATCTATGGGCATACATAGCTAAACCTATAAATACCCCCAGAGACTCAGTGCATAAGGATCAGGAAATTTCATATTTCTCACTCAAATTGCTTATGTGTTTACTACTTTTCATCATCTTTTTCAAATACTGACTTTGGCATTAGAGTGTATTACAGGGTGCACACCCTTCTCTCCTTTACCTCATCAGCAGCTGAAGCTTTGCTATCTTCCTTCTACCAGTAAACCAGTCCTCGGAGCAGCAGGTGACGCGTGGACACCCCGGAAAATTCCGGCACAAAAATTGGCGCCGTCTGTGGGAAATTATAAACGAACCTCCCTTTGCTCATCTCACTCATCTTGTTCGCCATGGCGGATCATACCCCTCAAACCACTCAATCTTCTGGGCATCTCGAGCAAGAGACTCCTCAAGCAAGCCAGATTTTGTTGTTGTTGCAATATCAGCAATCTCTTTTAACCCAGCTAGCCAGCCTGCAGCAGTCATGTCAAGAAAGACTAGAGGCATGTGAGCAGGGCATGTATGAATCGGGTATTGCGCTGCCCTAGCATGGTCCCCAAGGTGAGCCACGTCAAAGGTGCCTAGTTCGACGAAAGCTCCTCCTTTCATCTTCTTCCCAGGGAAATATAGCAGCTCGGCCAGCATCACCCCTGGTGCAAGAGAAACTTGATAGATGATTTGTGCATGTTCCTCCTACTACTGAAGCTACCCGGCCCGGTTCTCCGCCTGTCCAGCTATCTCAAACTGGACAACAAGATCAAGTTCGTACTGAAGTCCACCAGAGTGGGGGCAATCAGACAATGGAGTGACGTCCTTTCTCCAACCAGGCTGATCATGTTACGTTCACGGTCAATCCGTCGACAATCATGTGGTCAATAGAGAGAAAATTTGCCTTCGAATGGCCTGTACGTGCAAGTCGTGACATCACAACGGGAGCCGGACACGGAAGTACTGCTACTATCATAAGTGTCATGGCCATGTGACTAATCGTTGTCAAATCTTGAGAGGATATCTAGAGAGGTTAGTGCGAGAAGGCTTTTTGGCACAGTACGTGGTGGTTTCCAATATTGGCAGTACATAAAAGGTAACGAATGCCAGTATGTGATCATATAATCCGTCAAGTGCATGATCAGTGAAAAATCAAGTGAATTGTCAAAGTGAACTGTTGAGCGCATGATCAAGAGAGGTGACCACGAGTCACAAGGTGCAAGACATGATCAAGAGAGTTGACCATGAGTCACAAGGTAAAAGACATGTTTAAAAGCGATGACCATGAGTCACAAGGTGCAAGATATGTCTAAAAGCGGTGACCACGAGTCACAAGGTGCAATACATGTCTGAAAGAGGTGACCATGAGTCACAAGGTGTAATACATGTCTGAACGCGGTGACCACAAGTCGCAAGGTTCAATACATGTCTAAGAGTGGTGACCCCGAGTCGCTAGATGCAATACATATCTAAGAGAGGTGACCACGAGTCACAAAGGTCAATACATGAGCAAGTGCATGATCAGATGATTCCGTACTCTACAAGTGTAGTGCTTTTACACCTTCTATAAATTTGTCAAGTGCATGATCAAAGGATTTCTCTAGTGCTTTATTACATGAACTGTCAAATGCTTTATCAAGTGTTTTATCGATGAATTGTCTCGTACAGTCTCATAATAAATTATCAGTGAAATATCAAGTGCAGTGCCAAGTGAATTGCCGAGAACTTGATCAAAAGAAATGATCAATGACATATCCAGTAAAAACTCTTAAATATAGTGTCAAATGATGTATCGTCTGAGCGCAATTACGGGAAACCAGTGGATTATCCAAATGTAATGTCCTCTGAGCATGGTGTCCCACCACGAGTCACCATACGTTCTCTATATGAAATATCATTTGTCAGATTACATTCACGATATGTCACATTACAAACCATCTGTGCTCCATAACTAAGTATCTTTGCATCTTATTATTAGTAACGTCAAATGTTCATATGTTCCTTACGTGCTCTATGCCTTATATATTTTTAGAAGAATAATTGATTTATTCTCTTTATTTTATGGATGAGTTACGTTCTCTGTGCCAATCATATGGAAGACGAAAGACAATAAACAGAAAGGAGTTTTGCATTGAAATATCCCACAGCAGGGGCAGTACATATCGGCAAAGAAAAACAAAAGACTACAACGAGAAAAAAGTACAACGGAACAAAACAAAGGGAGATAAGAGCTAGACAGCGGGCTCAGTGTTGAGTTCAGGAGTAGAAGATGGCTGGATAGTGGTTGCATCATCATCAATGGAGATAAGGACGACATCATTAGCAGCGGAAGAAGGAGGATCAGTGGGAAGATCGGGCAAGACGGGAGCTAGTTCGGTGGGAAGTGGAGGTTGCTCCGATCCATTCCTTGTATTTTAGACTCATCATCGACTTGGACGACTTCTAGACCAACAGCCTCAGAACAAGTGGTCTCATCCTTCGACTGTTGTGGAGATACCATCAAGCGTCCCATCTCTCGGATTTTATTCAGTAGTTCTTTCTCCATCTCGATCTGGTCTTCCGCTATCAGCCGGTCCATCTCCTTCTGAAAGTGACTGTGAAGAGTTTCCGTTAAGGCTTCCCCTGTGGCCTTTGATTCCTCGAGTTGCTTTGTTAGAGCTTCCTTTTCAATGTCAGATGCTTCAAGTTGCCTGACTAGAGTTTGTGAAAACTCATCCAGTTCGCTGATTCGGAAGACAGCAGTTTCGGCCTCTTCCCTTGCTTTCTTTTCATCCTCTACTTCCTGTCGAGCCTCTTCATGGGCTAAGTCTCATTGCTTCTGAGTTGAGATGAACCTGCCTTCGGTGTCCCTTAAGTCAGCCCGAGCTTGCACCAACTCACACTTCAGCTCCTTTCTCTCCACTGCAACCTTCTTTTGCAAAGTAACGAGCCTTTCCTTCAAGCCATTCGCTGTCTCTTTGAGACTGTTGTAGCTCTTATACATCCCTATGAGCATATTGCTCAGCTGAAGGAAGAGAAGACAACGTCAGAATAAGAAGGCATGAATTGAGAAACAAGAGAATGCAAGGCAAATAAAAGAGTTTACCATTGCGACAGCCCAGTTCGTAGTATTGAACATCCCCATCCTGTGAAAATTATTTGTTGCAGTAATATCGACAGGGAGCCTCATTGCCATACACAAGGATATGGCCACATAGTCATGGTCCATCGTCGAGTCCTCTACGGTCGAACGAGGGTACCCATATGGGAAGACGGGAGCCCAGGCAGCGGGTCCCACCATTGTGGCCATCTCCCGTGGCATAGCAGTAGCAGTAGGAGCAGCAGTGATACTAGCAGTGGCAGTAGGAGTGGCCACAATGGTCAAAGGTTGACTGGCAACCATCGGCTCAGCTTGTGCAGCTGGTTCTGGGATTTCTGGCCTAGATGGGTCGAACCCATGACAGTCTTGCCCTGTTCTTAGAGCCTTCTGCCATGTTCCTCCCCTCTCTTCCTCTTCTTGGCCTAGAACTCCTTGATGACTGCTACCCTCTTGCTAGTAGTAGCGGCTGCTTCCTTTGAAGAAAGCAGGGAGGATGTGTGCTTCTTGGGATGGGGACGAGAGGGTAGAACAGGAGCCTTTCTAGGAGCCCGTGGTGCTCTGGACAACAGAGGGAGGTTGTCAACCATATCCTCTTCGACGTCTTCATCAAGATAAGTAGCTGTAACGGCAATAGGGTGAGGAGAAGATGGTTCGGTTTGTCCTTGATTACGGGAAGGGATCGCCTTCGATACGCTGTCAATACCGAGCTCTGCCTCTAGGACCTTCTGCGGTTTCCAGGTAACGTAATCGTCCCCTTTCTCCTAGCAGATGCCCCTTAGTCGGTTTTCCTCTTTTTCAGTAAGGTCTACGAAGTGTGGCTTTAAAGCATCTGCACAAGAGAGAGGATTATCAGTGACAACGAAAATGAGCAATGGAAGTGAACAGCGGAACTTGATAACGAAAAGAAGAAAGACAACGAAGAACGGATCAAGAACAACGAACCTTTGGAGAAAGTGTTGGGGAGAGAACGGGCAGTCTCCGCCCTCCAGGCACCAGAGACTATGAAGGGCATCTCCTTCCAATTCCGTTCTAAGTCATGTAGATGTGAGATGAAGTCAGGGATCATGGCACGTTGACTCCAGGTGATATAGTTTTGCCCTTTGCCCTCGTCCCTTCCTCGACACTTAACGATGTGACGGAAGTGGAAGACATGCCTAGCCTCTATCTGGTACCCATCTCTGATGAACTTGGCCACCAGAGACATTATTTGAAGAATTTTGGGTGCATTTGACACAGGGAGAGTTGAAGGATGGTGAGAACGGAATTTACGATAGGATCCAGAGGAAACCGAAGTCCAGCCTCGAACTGAGTGAGGTAGACAACGGTGCAAGTGGAATGGTGATCGACGTGGGCATCCTCGTTCTTAAAGTGAAGATGAACATGAGGAGGGATCTGGAATCGAGTTCTGTAATACTCAAGGGAATGTTTATGATGAGTCTTGGGTTTTGGGACAGAGGCAACATAGGTCCCATGAGGGGCACTACCAGAGCAACTAGCCTCGTCAGCACTAGCCACTCTGACCTCTTGAGCAGAACCCTCAATAGACATGGTTCATAGAAGGAATTGAAGAATAGGGAAGTGAAGATGAGACAAAGACACAGAGGGATAGAAGAGAGAGGCAAAAACTAGATAAAAGAATCAGAGTATAAAGAATGAAAATAAGCGAGGAGCAGGGCCTTACCAAGTTATGAACTGTGATTGGAATGTTGCGAGAGCAGTGAAGAGCCTGGAGATCTTGAAGTTTTTGGCTGATGCACAAGTTCGACAGAGTAACAGTAAGTTGGGATGCGAGTGAAAAAGGAGTACTGTTCCTTCATATTTATAGGCAATACAAGAAAAATTGCAGGATGAAAATGGCCTTAATTGTTGTCATACACGTGTACAAGCATGGGGGCAAGATGGATATTTGCGTAATTCGATTCAGCGTGCTAGACAAAAATTTGTGCAGGACGGAATTAGCTTTCTTCTCCATCGTACACATAAGCATTGTCATGGGCACGATCATTTTTTGGGCAAATAGAATAACCGTTGGAGGGAACAGAACGTCTCGAACTTCTCAAAAGGCAATGATGACAGCCTATCATGCATTAATGAGGCATGATGGTTTCACACACGTAACACAGCTAGCACGACGCTACACATTCGCGTATAGCTCACGCAACATTTTGGTGTCTACAAGATCTTAGGTATTCCACTTTGTGCGTCATGTTATTTATGACACATTGAACTACGTTCAAGGTATCATAAAAGGTAAATTGTAATTGATAAAATTCGTAAAAATGATTAAGTGTTGGAGAATGAGGAAGTTTTCGTTGTTATGTAAACATATGGGAGACACGTATCCAAATAGAGAACGAATCCGTGCTCCTCTGGACAACGGACCCATTATCTACATAACGTATTCGTTACTCGGAGGATGAACGTAGCCGTCCTCTTTTGATAACGGTTATTCTATCTGTAAACACCCCAATTTTGCACCCCCTTAATCACCTTGCATACCTCTAAAAACCCTTTAAAAAATCTATTTTTAAAACCATCTTTCCATGTGCTTCGATTTCCGAGAAATGCCCCACAGGTAAAAATTGACCAAAATACCCCTCGGGTGAAAAATGACAAAAATGCCCCTGAAAAAGTGCTGAAAAGTTTTCATTTTGTTTAAAATGATTTTATAAATTTTTTGATCAATTTTGGCTATTTTTGGAGTTGAATCGGACTTAAAACGGTTGAAAATGACCGAAATGCCCCTATAGCATAAAATGACCAAAACGCCCCTGAAAAGTGCTGAAAAATCCATGTTTTATCTCGAACATTTTTCTGGATTTTATCAGCTCAATTTTGACTATTCATGGGCTCAGAATAGGCTTAAAACGACAAAAACAATTTCTCGGCAAATAGGAGCATAAACAAAAAAAACCAAAAAAACTCATTTTTGAAGACCCAAACAGGCCCTAAGGGGCAAGCTCGCCCTTTTAAAAGGCGCGGGACCATGTGGGCCCCACTTGCACTACAAATTTCATTTTTTATTATTTTATTTATCCATAATAAAATATATTAAATCGCGCCTTTTCAAAAGGCGCGGATTTAGAAATATCGGTTCCCGACGCGTTGCCGACTCACTGTTCATACCGCTTTACTATTCATTAAAATATAATAAATCGCGCCCTTTAAAAAGGCGCGGACCCCGTTTTGAAAAACTATAAATACCCCCCACCCCTTCCTTTATTCTTCATTCCTTTCCACTTGCTCTCTTCTCTCTCCTCTTTCGAAAATCCCCCTTTTGGCATCAGCGATCCCGGGAACTCGATTTCGAAGAATCGTACTCGGGAGCACTTAATTCAGAGACCCTTTTGGGTTTCCCGGAAGGTAAAATCGCCGAAACTCTGACGTTTGCTTTGTCATTTATTAGTCTAATTATTTTATTGTTTTTAAATACTTAGACTGCTTATCCTGTCGAACCCCTGCCCGGTTTTACTTAAACCCGGCTTACCCTGTCGAACCCCTGCCCGGTTTTATTTAAACCCGGCTTACCCTGTCGAACCTCTGCCCGGTTTTACTCAAACCCAGCTTACCCTGTCGAACCCCTGCCCGGTTTTATTTAAACCCGGCTTACCCTGTCGAACCTCTGCCCGGTTTTACTCAAACCCGGCTTACCCTGTCAAACCTCTGCCCGGTTTTATTCAAACCCGGCTTACCCTGTCCAACCTCTGCCCGGTTTTATTCAAACCCGGCTTACCCTGTCGAACCTCTGTCCGAACTTCGGTTCAAACATACCATACCATGTCGAAACCCTGTCCGAATCTCGGCTCAAACCTTGATTCAAAACCTCACCTAAACCCTACCTAAACCCTAATCAAACCCTAGTTGACTCCAGTTACCCTACCTAAACCCTAGTTACCCTACCTAAACCCCAGTTACCCTACCTGAACCCTAGTTAACCCTAGGTAGACCTTAGTGACCTCTAGTTAAACCTTAACTAAACCCTAGGTCAAACCTTACCCACCTAGTCCCTGTTTCAAATCCCATCAAACCCTAAACCCAAGGCTCCTTGACATGAGCTAAAACTGTCCAAGTGCTCCTTGACATGAGTCAAAACTGTCCAAACGCTCCTCAGCACGAGCTTAAAAGGCCGCCTCGCTCCTCTAACAGGAGCAAAAACCCCCGAACCATTCGAAAACACCCTAACATCCAAAGACCAACCTCAGCTTGTCAAACACCCACAATCCAAATACCCAACAAATCAAACCATCAACTACCCATCTGGAACTACGTGTGGCTTGATTCCACTGACTGTGGATACGTAGGCAACCCTGATCGGGTTCAGCTCACCTAGGATAGAACCCCTATCCTGTCCCGGCTTACTTTAACATGTACATTACTGTTCATACAATGTCTGTCAAGCATATAGATGAAATACAAGTTTCTTTTATGGTTTCCCCACTTTAATTCAGACTTAAGGAGTAGGTAACCATCTCCGGATGGGAGTTTAGGGGTGCCTAACACCTTCCCCTGACTCAAATGAACCCTTACCTTGAACTCTATTTCCAGACCAAAGCCTTATCCAATCTTTTAAGGGACCCTATTTTCCCTCACAATCTAAATAGGTGGCGACTCTATCTTTTCAACATTTTTAGCACTATTCCTCCTCGGGTTCAATCCTGATCGGGAGTGGGGGTTAAAATCCCGGGTCTACACTATCCATGTTCTTATACACAACGGGCCCGAGCTTTAGTCAACAATGAGACGGACTCGCATGACGAAATAATCAGGAGGCGATCATTCTACTCTGTTGTTAGGTGAAAAGCATTGGCTTAACATTTAATGCTAGTCATCTCAGCCGGGTTTTGACCCCAGATCGACCTTACGAATTGTAGGTTCACACGTGTGACACGTAAGACTCAAGATCTGTTTGACATATTTGGTAATGAGTGTAAAGCAAGTGACATGGTCATTCATGGCCATCTATGGGCATATAGAGCTAAACCTATAAATACCCCCAGAGACTCAATGCATAAGGATCAGAAAATTTCATATTTCTCACTCACATTGCTTCTGTGTTTACTACTGTTCATCATCTTTTTCAAATACCGACTTTGGCATCGAAGTGTATTACAGGGTGCACACCCTTCTCTCTTTTACCTCATCAGTAGCTGAAGCTTTGCTATCTTCCTTCTACCAGTAAACCAGTCCTCGGAGCAACAGGTGACACGTGGATACCCCGGAAAATTCCCGCACAGAGACTAGTAAGAAATCATATCTACCTCCATGAGAATTTTTTTTTGTTCCTTGTTTATCTAAGCTGACTAATGCCAAAGCAAATGGATGGGTTCAGTAACAAGAGGCCGATGTATTTTGAGTTACTTGCCATAACCCAATAGACAAATTTGTTACATGCTCAAATTTACTTAATACACAAACATGGGTGCATTAAGTAATTCCTACCGATGTTTCCACAAACTAGTTTTTGAAAACAAATCAAGAATCCTCACATGTTATGTACAGGTAAAGGGAATATTTGATCCTGCCAAAAGCGCTTAAAATATCTTTTTTTTATAAAAATAACCTAGCCATATAACTAGGGCTATAAACGGATGCGGATATTATCCGTATCCGAGTCCGTTTAGTCGGATAATTATCCGGATAGGTATCCGGTGGAGCTGATTCGAACAGTAAAATACTGTCTGTTTATAATCGGATACGGATTCGGATGCTGTTATATCCGATCCGATAAATATCCGTCCGATTATATAATATATATAAATAATATATTTTAAATTTATAAAATTAATATAACCTTTAAATTTATAAAATTAATATAACCTTTAAACTATATTTTTTTAATAAAAATTTATATATTTTTACAATTTTTAAATATTAATTTATATTTTTTAATTTTTTTAAAAATTAATCGGATAATTCGGATACTATCCAAATCCGGATATTTTAATCGGAGTCGGATACGGATATCATATTTCACTATCCATCGGATATTTATTCGGGTTCGGATATCTTGATATATAATCGGATACGAATTCGGATATACCAATATCCGCTCCGAATTCGCTCCATTTACAGCCCTACATATAACAAAGGATACGAGACCAAAACTTGGGGTGTCAATGGGCTTGGTTCGGGCAGGCCTAGGCCTGACTAGGCCCGATTAATAAAAGGGCTGGGCCAGCCAGTCCACTTATTAATCAAACCTAGTCAGGCCTCGGCCGGCCCATTTAAAAAAATTATATGCACTTTTTTGCCTACAAACTAAAGAGCCTCATCAGGTCGGGTTAGTCGGGCTAAGCTGGGTTAGATGCCTACTAAAACGGGCCATGGGCTTTAAACTCCAAACCCAAGTCAACTAATAATCAGGACGGACGGCCGCCCGGCCCATTCACACCCCTAATCAAAACCAGTGGACCTCAAAACTGCATCAACCAGCTGACACCCCTAATCAAGGCACTCTGACAACCACAAAAAGGCACTCTATTTATGATTTTCACAGACAAATATTAGATCATATATGAAGGAATTAACATTAGACATTTGTAAACGCTTGAATCAATAGCTGAGTAGTTTAAACCCAAAGCTAATTAACAAAACATTTCAACACTTTTTTTGCCAGATAAATGGAAAAGCAATGAATTAGCTGAAAGACTGCAAATCAAGCATTTTCGGATACAATGAAAGATGAACTTTATATATAGATATATCTTGTCCCTTGGCCCGACAAAACAAGAAAAAAAAAACGAGTGTAAATGAAATTAAGAAACACAAGCCTCACACTATCCCAATAAATCCTTATAACAGGGGATTACTGCAGATCCATAATACAAGCATACAAACCAGAGTCAATACTTATTTATAGCAATTCAAGCATACAAACCTACAGACTCAATACTTATTTATACTTCCAGGCAATTACTAGAACAAGGGAAATAGCAACAATAGCAAGCGGGACAAGAACCCAAACCCACCAAAGAAGAGGCAGAGGGAAGCTCATACAAGTACGCAGAACAAAAGTGAGGGAGAAGCAGCCGAGTCCGATGAAAATTAAGTTCTGGCGAATCCACTTTATATTTGCATTTGAACTTGTAGGACTACGGATCAGGTGTAGGGACAGGGTGACACCGATGGAGAAAGCAAGGTAGATGGACAACATGTAAGTAATGTAAAGAAACGGATTAGGACCATTAATACCTGGAGGCTGGACTATGAAAGCTACGGCCATGGTAATCAAGAACAGAGCAGCCGTGATAGAAATTATACTCACGTGTTCTGGGTTCTCGTTGGTCTCCGATGCCGGCGGTGTCGCTGGTTGTGATGGAGATGGAGATGGAGATGGAGCTGGAGAAGAAGCTAACTGGCCCAACTCGATGTCGGACGTTATTGAAGAATGATCCTCTTCTTCCATTGGATTTTGGTGGGGATTTTATGGTGGAAACCTCTAAACGTTGAGCTGGTTTGCAGAGCAAGTACCCAAGAAATGCATGCCCAGTTCCCACATTATCACAGCAAAATATAAAGAACGACAGTGTAATCTTTTGATAATTTTGCAATACCCCGGCCTCCTTCAATAATTACAAACATGCCACTTTTGTGGTTCAAAATAACCCTATGACGGCATTGCAAAATTACCCCTAGCCTCCATCAGTAATTACGAACATGCCACACTGATAGTGTAATCTTTTGATCCTTGTGGGCCAACTCGAGAGGAATATATTTTCGAAAAGGAGCCAAATCATCCAGTTACCACCCCTAGAGGTCACCACGTGTCTCCTTTGACACTCCTTAACTGTCGGTAAGGTTCACCCACATTTTTTGGTTTTTTTTTTAAATATTAATTCTTTTTTTAAAATTAAAAAACTGTTTTTAAAATTAAAAAAACTCTAAATGAAGCAATAATGTGGATTCGTGCCAAGCTTATTCTTATCGGACCCGGATGCTTCTCCGTAGCTTTTGTTCTGCGTACTTGTATGAACTTCCCTCTGCATCTTCTTTGGTGGGTTTGGGTTCTTGTCCCGCTTGCTATTGTTGCTATTTCCCTTTTTCTAGTAATTGCCTGGATGTATAAATAAGTATTCAGTCTGTAGGTTTGTATGCTTGTATTATGGATCTGCAGTAGTAATCCCCTGTTATAAGGATTACTCTCTCAGCTCATAGTAATAACAACACTCCTGATGCGATAAGGACTACTCTCTCAGTTCAATTGAATATTACTTCTATGGTACCTCCAGGAAAATATTTGGGTTTACCTACAGAGTTCGGAAAGTCAAAAAGGGAATTATTTGGGTATCAAAAAGAAATGATACTATCTAAAATCAAAGGTTGGAAAGGGTCACTCATTTCACAGGCTGGAAGAGAAATATTGATTAAAGCAGTGGCCCAGTCAATTTCTTGTTATGCAATGAGTTGTTTCAAAATTACAACCAAATGGTTCGGTCTTATTAATTCAACTATTTGTCATTATTGGTGGGGTCAAAAAGAAGAAGAAGGCCGCATTCACTGGCAAAGCTGGAGGAAAATGTGCTACTCTAAATCATCTGGGGGCCTTGGGTTCAGAAACATAGTTTTTTTCAACCAGGCTTTGTTGGCCAAACAAGCATGGAAAGTGAAAATGATGTCGGGTCTTCTATGGGGCAGAATTCTAAAATCATTTTACTTTCCAAAAGTCAATTTTATGCAAGCCAAAAGCAATTATAGAGAATCTTGGGGATAGAAGAGTATTCTGCATGGTTGAGAACTCCTTCAGCTTGGCATCCGGCGAAAGATTGGCTCAGGCCATTCTATCGACCCCTGGAAGGATCCGTGGATTCCTAATTTGCCAAATTTTGAAATTTTTTCCCCAAAGCTGGAAGGTTGCCTAGTCTCGAAAGTTTCTCATCTCCTTGATCATATAACTAAAAATTGGAAAATTAATGTTCTTCGCAATCTCTTTTCCAATTCGGAGATTAAGGAAATCCTGGATATTCATCCAAGTGTCCTTGGTGTTAAGGACTCTTGGGTGTGGCATTGTGAAGCTAAGGGCAATTTCAGTGTTAAATCAATATATTACCTAGCTATAAAGAACGACCCTTGGAGGCTAAAAAATGCATCCTCTTCTGAAGATAATATCACAAACTCAAAATGGAGCACTCTATGAAAGATCCCTGTACTTCCGAAATTACTTCTCTTTATGTGGAGGTGCATCTCTGATATCTTGGCAGTAGGGGTAAATCTTTTCAAAAGGAAAGTCGACATTGATCTGACATGCAGATTGTGCGGGAAAGATGCAGAAACTGGTGTCTACCTCTTCCTTCAATGGGAGTTTGCAAGAAGTGTTTGGTTTGGCTCCTCAATTTGTTATCACAGTGACAAGGGTAATGTGGAAATTATGGGAAAATGGTGGGAATTATGGTCGAATGGGAGTTTATTCAAATCAAATAACTATGACATCACTATCAGGATTGTTTGTGTGGTGTGAATGATCTGGAAAGCTAGAAATGAATGTATCTTTGACAGTTCCGAACCTGATCCCCGGAGAACAGTAGACAGAACCAATGTGTATGTAGCTGAGCTATCCTCTGTTCAAAATATCAGCTCTGTTTTGGATTCCCAAACTCCTATAGCACAAAGATTTCCAAGGCATTATGTAGATGATTTAGATTGGGTGGCTCCCCCAATTGGTTGGCTCAAGATAAATGTGAACGGCTCACATTCGTTGGATGACTCATTTTCTAATGTGGGAGGGCTGGCCAGGACTCATACGAGAAAGTGTGTTGCTTCGTTCTGTTTTCCTATGATATCCGGGAATGCAAGACAATCTGAGGTAAAGGCTGTATTTTTGGGTCTTCTGTTATGCTTACAAAATAACTGGAATAGGTATATTCTAGAAGGTGACTCTCAAACTCTTTTAAATGCTATCAATAAAGAAAAAATGACCCCTCATTGGGATATCCAAGCTATTTTCGAGGACATATTGATCTTATGGAGAAACTTTCCTAAATCCAATATTCAGTGGGTGCGAAAAACTCAGAATACTGCAACTCATAATCTTGCCAAAGTAGCGGACTTTGAGGCCTCAAATCTTATTAGATCGGGATTCTATCCTAAGGAAAATTTGGTCTTTTCTGGTAGAAGTTTTTATTTTCAAACTCATATTCACCCCTTTTTTAGATGAATAAATTTTTAGATGATTACCTAAAAAAAAAGGTGATATTTTTGACTTAAGGTGACTACACGGTACTTATCCCAATATGGAATAAAGGGAATTTTAGTCAAATAATTTTTAATATATCCCAAAATACCCTCGTCAAAATGGCATTTTATCTCTTCAACCGGAACTCCTGTTTATAACTAATCTCATGGAAAAAAGAAAAAGTTTACACAGGTGCATGTGTGGACTCGCATACGCGACACACATTCGTCAGGGGAAAGCAATTAGATCTAGGATAAAGCTTCCAAGACCCCCTTGGCCCGATACCACCGAGACCGTGCTCTCAGAGCACGGGATTTCAGGTGGGACCTACCATGTGAAATGGGCCCCACCTGAAATCCCAATCTCTTAGAGCATGGTCTCGGTGGTCTCAGCCCGAATGGGGTCTCGGTAGCAAAGTCCTAGATCATATCATGAGGGTATTAACATTAGATCTATGTAAACACTTGAATCAATATTGAATCAATAACTGAGTAGTTTAAATTGTCAGATACTGTATTGGCTATACCTTGAGCTAATTAACAAAACATTTCAACATTTTTTTCCCAGATAAATACAAAAGTAATCAATTAGCCTGAAAGACTGCAAATCAAGCATTTTCGGATACCATGAAAAATGAACTTTATATATAAATATTTTAAGTACCTTGGGCAACAAAACAAGAAAAAGACAGAGTCATGTAAATGAAATTAAGAAACACAAATGTCACACTATTCCAATATATTTTATAACAGGGGATTACTGCAGATCCATAATACAAGCACACAAACCAGAGTCAATACTTATTTAAAGCAATCCAAGCATACAAACCTACAGACTCAATAAATACTTATTTATAGTTCCAGGCAATTACTAGAACAATGGGAAAAACAACAATAGCAAGCGGAACAAGAAACCAAACCCACCAAAGAAGATGCAGAGGGAAGGTCATAAAAGTACGCAGAACAAAAGTGAGGGAGAAGCAGCCGAGTCCGATGAGAATTAAGTTCTCGCCAATCCACATTAGCTTTGCATTTGAAGTTGTAGGACTACGGATGAGGTGTCCGGACAGGGCGAGTCCAATGAAGAAAGCGAGATAGATGGACAACATGTAAGGGACGTAAAGAAATGGATTCAGAACATGAGTAGCTGGAGGCTGGACTATGAATGCTACCATCAAGGTGACCAACAACTGTGCAGTCTTGGTAAGAATGTGTTCTGGGTTCTTGTTGGGCTTGAAGGCTGCGGTGTCGCTGGTTGTGATGGAGCTGGAGATGGAGCTGGAGATGGAGTTGGAGATGGAAATGGAAATGGAAATGGAACTGGAGAAGAAGCCGACTCGATGTCGGACGTTGTTGAAGATTGATCCTCTTCTTCCATTGGATTTTGGTGGGATTTGGTGGTGGCGACGCTAAACGCGGAGCAAATTAATCCCCAAGAGGCCTAGAGTTGCTTTATACAAGGAGACTTGAAATTCTCTACAATTATAACCGGACTCCTTGGAGTCTGGTTACGTCCCACATGTCAATATGTGTCCCTTTCACCACTCTTTAACTGTGGTTAAGATTCATTAACCCTTCGTATTCAACCATCTAACCGTGGTATCTAGAAAAACTATTAACTCTAAATGTTAAAGTTGTTAACCAGAGTTAAAAGATGGTATTGTAGGTTAAAATCGTACAAAAGAAGCACTTGGTAAAAACCATCATGAACGTTACTAGCTTCGCGGACTTTTTTTTTTTAAGTATTGTTTGGGGTTGTTACTTTATGGACTTTTGGCGGTGGATTTCCCAGGAGTTATACAATGCTTCGCGGACTTATTTTTTAAGTAATGTTTGGGGTTGTCACCTAGGAGTTTGGATTTTGGGGGGGTGGTGGAGAGATCGAATCACAGCCAATCATGATTGAACTCAGTGAGAGTTCAATCGCACCCATAGGTCAACTAATGTCCTTTTTACCCCCCATTAACCATGGTGAAGATATACTGACCCTTAGGGTTCAACAATCAACCCTTGGTTTATAGAAATTATTTTTTTTTAATTTTTTAACCTTAGGATTAAAATTTCTTAACCCTAAAGTTAATTTTTTTTAATTATTTTTCTAAAAACTAAGATTAGATTATTGAACCCTATGGGTTATTGAATCTTAACTACGGTTAATAGGAGTTAAAAATGACACTTGTTGACCTGTTGGTATGATTGAACCCTCCCTGAGTTCAATCGCAATTGGCTGTGATTCGATCTCAGTGGTGGATGTCCCTGGAGACTGGAATCATACTATGGTTTATTTTTTTTGGAATATCACGGACTCATTTTTAAAGTTATATTATGTTTCGCGGACTTATTTTTTAAGTAATGCTTGGGGTATTCACTTTACGGACTTTTGGGGGCGGTGGAATGTGGATGTCCCTGGAGTTATACTATGCTTCGCGGACTTATTTTTTAAGTATTGTTTGGGGTTGTCCCTTTATGGAGTTTTGGGGTTGGTGGAACGTGGATGTCCCTGGAGTTATACTATGCTTCGCGGACTTATTTTTTATGTAATGTTTGGGGTTGTCGGTTTATGGAGTTTTGGGGTTGGTGGAATGTGGATGACCCTGGAGTTATTCTATGCTTCGCGGACTTATTTTTTAAGTAATGGTTGGGATTGTCGCTTTATCGAGTTTTGGGGGACTGTCCCTTGGCTCAGGAAGACACGTGGTGACCTCTAGGGGATCAAACTTGAGAGATTCTCTCAAGTTGAACTTGAGAGAATCCTGGGCCGGGTCGCTTTATGGAGTTTTGGGTGACCTGTCCGCTTTATGCTTTATGGAGTTATGTGGATGTCCCTGGAGTTGTACTATGCTTCGCGGACTTATTTTTTAAGTAATGTTTGGGGTTGTGGCTTTATGGAGTTTTGGGGTGGTGGAATGTGGATGTCCCTGGAGTTATACTATGCTTCGCAGACTTCTTTTCTAAGTAATGTTTGGGATGTCAATTGAGGGAGTTTTCTTTGAGTTTGCAAAGTCAAATATGTCTTCGGATGTCACTGGAGTAATACTATGCTTCGCGGACTTCGTTTTTAAGTCTAAAGGCTGTTTTGTAATGGGACGTAATAATCTCCAGTTGTAACCGGTTTTGCCAAAACCGGTTACACCCTGAGGTGACTATGTCCCTTTTGACACATTTTAACTGTAGCTAAGATTCACTCACCCTAGGGTTCACTCACCTATCATTAGTTTTTTTTTTTAAATGATAAAATAATTTATTAACCGTGATTATCTTTACCTCCTAGAGCTAATTTTTTTAAAATATTTTTCTAAAAACCAAAGATAGATGGGTAAACCCTAGGGATGAGTGAATCTTAACCACAATTAAAGGGTGTAAACAGGGACACATGGCCACCTCGGGAGCGAAACGGGTTACAAATGGAGAAGATTATGGAGATAGGCACGAGAGTTGCAAAATTACAAGATTGCCATCACTAATAGGTACAAGTCAAAATTTGGCAGGGAGTTTTAGAGCGTGTTTGGTTGCTTGGACTTACCCTTATGACACCTTAGCGGCTACCATAATCGGACTGTTTTAAAAACTGGCCTTAAAATCAGAACCAATTGGTTCAACTGAGAATCAGTGATAAAACTGAGAAAAACTGGATTAATTGGCCATAAAAAAGTAAAAGAAAATTAAATAATAAAATACACGATCCACCTGGATAAGTAGAATCGAGAATCAGTCACCCAGCTGAATCGACAGTCAATCCGATTATGAGAATATTGTTTTATATATTAGTAAATGACAATTTCATAATTATGTTAAATTTCAATCAACTTTTTAAGTCCTCTATATTATTTTTGAGTCTATATATTAATAAAACTAAATTAGTAAAGGGCAATTCTAAAATTAAGTAAAAATTCAATAAACCTGAACATTCTCTTTTATATTAGTATAGATATATTAATAAAGGGTAATTTTAGAACTATGCTAAAATTTAATAAACAGTGTTATGTCCACTTTTTTTGTCATCCACTTTCCACTTTTACAAGCAAGAATACAAAAAAAAAAAAAAAGATGATATCTTCATGTGGGCCCACAACTATTTTTTTGTTTTCTAGTTGATGAAAGGAGAAAGTGAATAGCAAAGAAAGTGAACATAACATTGCTCAAATTTAATTAACCTTTTCAAATATCATTCTCTTTTATATATTAGTAAATGGATAATTTTGAAATTAAGCTAAAATTCAATCACATTTGTATCATTGTCTTTATATATATTAGCGGGTGGCACATGCGATGCACGTGAGAGCGAGGGAAAGGAATTAACCACAGTTAATAGAAGTTAAAAGGGATATGTGTTAACCCGCGAGTGCAATTGAACTCGCTAGTGGCACGTGCGATGCACGTAAGAGCAAGGGGAAGGAGTTAACCATAGTTAATAGGAGTTAAAAGGGTCACGTGTTAACTCGCGGGTGCAATTGAACTCTCCCTGAGCTCAATCGCGATTGGCTGTGATTCAAAATAGATAGATGAGCAAGGGTAGTTTCGAAATTAAATCAAAGGCAAGGGGTAGTTTGGGAATTAAAGCAAACATTAAATCAAAGTTTTGTTTTTATATAAAGGTAGTATGAGAATTTCGGAAAAATCATCTACGGCTGCCTCTCACATTATAATAGTAAAGATATATTCAAGTTGCCTCTCCAGAGCTCGTGAGACTGCTTCCAGCTCATTAATCTTGAGGGCAACAGCTTCGGTCTCTTTTTTCGCTTGTATCTCTCCCTCCATTGCCCGTCTCATCTCTTCTTTGGCTGTGGTCAGCTTACCTTCAGCCTGCTGTTTGTTCGATTTAGCTTGCAATAGCTCGAGTTGCAGCGTATTTCTTTGCTCTTCCAGAGCAGTAACCTTATTCTTCCAGTGTGTGACTGAGTCCTTCAGGATGGTATAGCGCCTGGTATTGCGTTCGTATGTTTCGATATAGAGGGTGTTCATCTGAGAAACAAAAAGATAAAGTTAATAGCATTGAGCACATCAGAACAACGACAAGTGCAAGGCAGCAAGAAAGTTTTACCGTGGCGAGAGCATGGCTCATCGCATGGTAGATTTTCGACCCATGCATCTGCTTTGCTAAGTTAACGTCATTAGGGAGCCTTATGGCGTAGTTCGTGGCTAAAGCCACATTGTGGTCAGCCATGGCTGAATCCACTATGTTCGGCTTGCCGAACTTGTAGAAGTCGGGAACCCAAGGAATGGCTTCCCCCGATGTGCCCACTTTCCGTTGTGCAGGGGCAGCAATCATTGTGGTGGCAGCAGGAGTAGTGCTGACGGCGACAAGAGCAATAGCAATGGTTGGCTCTCTGATCTGTAGAGTTGGAGCTGGAGCTTCAACGACTTTGCCTTTCTCAAGGCGTCTATCTTCTCTGTTTTTCTTTTTGGTCTGCAGATCGGCCAATGCTTCTGCATTTTTTCTTTTTGTCGGCTTGGTGGTAGTGGCGGCATCCATAGTAGTTTGCTGTTTCATGGGTGGAGGAGGCGGAGCAAGTGTTTGTTGTATAGGTCGAGGCTTCCTGACCAACAAAGGGGCATTGCTTGCCATTGTTTTTTCTTTTTCTTCGGGGAATGTAGGAAGGGTGGTATTGGCAGGACAAGAGGACGGACCGGCTTGTCCTTGATCGTCGGGATGAGCGAGATTCTGTTCACTTGCTAACTCCCAAAGTTCTTTCCTCGGTAATGGTGTCCACTTGATGTATTCTCCTCCTCGTGCTCTTTTTATATTTGTTAGAACTCTTTCTTCTTTTGCGCTGAGCTCCTTGAAGTATATATCTTTCTTATCCACTGTGCAAAAGACAAGAATATCAATACAGCGAATAAAAAATCAGTGAACCAGTGACAGCGAGCAGTAGCAAAGTGAGAGGAAAGACAACAGACACTGGACAACGGAAGTTAGTTACCTGGTTTCTCTTGGAAGACATCAGGAATAGAAGGATTTGATCTCCAAGCCCCGGAGACAATGAAAGGGGTTGTCTGCCAATTCATTTCTTTATCCAGCAAGCCCAAGACAATTTCGGGAGCCCTAGGTTTTTGGTTCCAGGAATAATAGTTATACATATCATCATCGCATCCTCGACATTTGACAGCGTGACGGAAGTAGAAAAGGTGTCTAGTTTCAATAACGTACCCATCTTTGATATACTTAATTATCATGGACATATATTTATAGAAGTTGGAATGTATTTGTCCCGGGGCAAGTTGAAGAACGGAAAGAAGAGACTCGACAGAGTCCAGCCTCGAGTTGAGCGAGGTAGATAACGGTGCAAGCCAAAGAGCGTTTATCTATGAGAGCATCTTCTTTCTTGAAGTGTAGATTGACATGGGAAGGGAAGTCGAAGCGATTTCTATAAAGGTTCAGACATTCATGTTAGCTTTGGCGAAGGAAATGAGTTTCACCGATGTAGGCACCATATGGTGCACTACTAAAGCAGCTAGCTTCACCATCACTAGGTGGTCTTACTCCCTCTTCTACCCTAGTAATTTCTATAGGGATTTCGGCAGACATCGTAGCAAAGAAGAAAGTTGACACAAAGAACAGCAGAACCAGAAGTCTAAAAAAGCATTGCAAAAAGAAGTAAGGAAAGAGTAGCAAGGGCTTACCAAAGATTGGAGAGGGCAAGAGAGCTTAAAAACTTGAACTGAGTATCCGGGGCAAGAATTCAACAAAGTAACAGTGCTTCCATGGCTAGGTGGAGAAGAAAGCGTTGATCCAGCGTATTTATAAATGATTCACAAAGTTGCATGACGAAAACGACCTTCACAAGGTCAGGATGGTTATTTCCTTTTATTTCAAATAGTGTGTCAGAAATCACTTTGTGCAGGACAATATTACTCTTCATCTCAGTGTACACATCAGCGACAATAAGGGCATGATTGTCTTTTTAGACAGATAGAATAACCGCCAAAAGAGATAATGCGTCTTGAGCACCGAGAAATGTGGTGATGACAGCCTGCCCAACATTAATGAGGCAATGCCAGTTTCGTACGCATGGGACAGTTGTCACGGCACTTCACATTCGCTCGTCACTCTTGCAGCGTTTCAATCACCGTAGAGGGCAGGTATTATTTGTGCTGTTGATGATATATTGTACTACGTTCGATGTATCATCAAGGGGCAATTTGTAAGAGATAAAATTCGTAAAGTGCTTTAGTGTTAGAGAACGAGCTAGTTTTCACTGTTACGCTCACGGATAGGCGACACGTGTCCAACAGAGGAGTGATCCGTTGTCAAATTCACAACGTTTCCGTTGTCTATTTTACAACGTCCCCGTTGTCTCAAATACAACGTTCTCGTTATATTCTTGACAACATACTCGTTGTCTTGTGTACAATGTATTCGTTGTCTATTGGATACGTTCAACTGCCTTGACGCATATATAACGGACTCGAGCTTGAGTCAACAACGAGACCGACTATCAGAAGGAAGTGATTAGGAGGTGATTATTTGATTCTGACAATAGGTGAAAAGCACTGTCTTGACATTTAATGTTGGTCATTTCTGCGTGTTGTCATAATCAACCAACTGAACTAATAGTAGGCTCTCATGTGTGACACATAAGGCTCAAGATCTGTCTCACATATTTAGTAATGAGTGTAAAGCAAGTGGCATGGTCATCTATGGCCATTTATGCCCATACAAAGCTAAACCTATAAATACCCCCAGAGAATCAGTGTAAAATCATCGTTCAATCAACAAGTTTCACACTTCTAAACTCTTGCCATTTCTTTTGTTTACTATTCATCATCTTCTCCACATACTGACTTTGGCATCGGAGTACAGGTCAGGGTGCACACCCTCCTCCTCAACTTCATCAACAAACTGAGGTTTTACTATCATCCTTCTAACAGTAAACCAGAGCTTTTGTAGCAGCTACTGATGCGTGGTGAGTCCGAGAATTTTTCCCTTCATTTTCTATTTTGGAAGGTAGCTTTTCTGATCACTCAAGAAGCTGTTAACGAATATTGGATGGGTTGTGCCATGGGTGTATGCTTCATTCCTTTTCTTTTCAAGGTTTCTTTGTATTGTATTGGCAGGTGGTTTAGATATGACTCAAAATTCTCTCAAGTTGTAACCGAACTCCAAAATGAGTCCAGTTACATCCCATAACTTAAAACGTGGTCATTTTGATACTCCTTAATTGTGGTTAAGATTCATTAATCCTTAAGGTTCAATCATCTAATCTTGATTTAAAAAAAAAACAATTTAACTCTAAAAATTAAAATTGTTAACGAAGTTAAAAGAGTAGTGGCTTATGTGGTACAGTACCAATTTACTAGTTTTGCAAGACATTTGCAAAATAACATCAATGAAGCGGAATGTCTTGGGTTCGACTTCTCATTTCCCCTTTGGGGCCAGCTCCGCATGGAATTTTCCCAGACTTACCTAGTGTGATGGGGGCTCTTGTCATTCCCTCAGGAATTAGTCCTGACCCAAAGGACTGGGGACACCTCAAGTTACCAAAAAAAAAAGGTCTTTCTATATGTTCTTCCAAAAAGATTTGGACCGTGGCAAACTCTCTAATATTCTATAAGGAATTCTTGTAGAGGCCTCTACAAAGATCCAGACTCACCAATTATACTTCATTCTCATCTAGACAATGTGGCATCCGAGAGTTTGTTTCTCTTTTTCTTCAGCAACCATTGGGCGTTACTATGCGATCGTTGCAGTCATGGACGACTAATCATGGTGGAACCATACAGTACCACTCTTTTGAGACTTGCACTTCTTTGAGACTTGCATGAAATCATATCTACCTTCACGAGAATTTTGGGCTGGATTTGGACTTAGACCGGCTTGAGCCCGATTAAAAAATGAAACCGGCTGGGCCAGACCATTTATTAATCAGACCCAAGCCGGCCCATTTTTGAAAATAAACATATGCAATTTTTTGCCCACAAACTAAACAAGCCTAATTGGCCGGGTAAGTCGGGCTAAACTTGGTTAGAAGCCTACCAAATTGGGCCATGAGCTTTAAACTCCAAGCCCAAGCCTAACCCAACTAATAATTGGTATAGGCGGGAGAGCCAGCCTGGCCCATTGACACCCCTAATCGAAACCTTGATCCTCAAAATTGCATCAACCAGCTGACATTTTTCTAAGCCCATCCAGCAGCGTGTAGGAAATTGCGCCCAAACAGGCTAGGGAATCCAAATTGAAGACCCACTCCAATATGTATAGAACTTTTTGGTTGAAATAATTTCAAGGAGATTACGAATAGACTGGAGATCTTCTCCGGTTGTAACCGGTTTTGGGCAAAACCGGTTACAACCCTGTGGTCACCACATGTCCCTTTTGGGCAAAACCGGTTACAACCTTGTGGTCACCACATGTCCCTTTTTACACCACTTAACTGTGGTTAAGATTCACCTACCCTTAGGGTTCACCCAACTCTCTTTGGTTTTTAGAAAAAATATTTTTAAAAAATTAACCAGAATAGTTGGAAAATTTTAACCACAGTTAACAAAATATTTTATTATATTTTCTAAAAATCATGAATAGGTGGGTGAACCTTAGGGGTGAGTAAATTTTAACCATAGTTAAGAGGTGTCAAAAGAGACAAGTGGCCACCTCTGGGGCGTAACCGGTTTTGGCAAAACCGGATACAACTGGAGAAGAATACGTCCCATATGAATAAAGCTTCTGTAGAAAAGATAACCGAACAACCCAAAAATGCTCTTTGGCATCGGATAGTTTGGTAATTACCTCTTCGACCGAGCTCGGAGAAATCAAAAACGCGTTTATGGCAGGATAGCTTGGTAAAATTACAAATATAAAAGATCGCTTGGGCATGTTTTTCATTTTTATTACCTAAAAGATATGCTTTTGATATATTTATCAAAAAAAGACATGTTTTGTATTTTTATTACCTAAAACTTTGGACATATTTACCCATTAGCTGGACATATAAAACTCAAACAGAGGATAATATTAGAATATGTAACGGATAAAATTCGTATGACAGCTCAGCGTTGTGGGACGAGCTCGTTTCTGTCGTTTTGTTCACGTAAGTGACACGTGTTCACGAGTTGGGATCACGTGCTTGAAATATAGGAGTCACACGTTGTCTGATGTACAACGATCCCGTTGTGCGCATTGCGACGTCTTCGTTCTCACGAATAACGACGTTTCCGTTGTGACTTCGACAACGAGCTCGTTGTCTGAAGCACAACGTGAACGTTGTGCTCTTGACAACGTCGGCTATCGTTACGCGAACAACGAGTCCGTTGTCTCACCGACAACGATGTCGTGCTGTGTTTTGAGGCATCTACGCCGTAACCGAGTTCGAGCCAACAACGAGACCGGCTCGTAGGGGGAAGTGATCAGGAGGTGATCCAAGATCCCGACAAGCGTGCCGAACACGCCGTTTCGTGCCGAAAGCACTGTCCTGGCATTTAATGCTGGTCACTTCTGCGTACTGGCCAATCCCGTCCGATTGGACTTTCTGGAGGCTCTCACGTGTGATGCAACCGGCGGCGAATGTGACTAAGACATTTGGCAATGAGTGCAATGACACGTGGCATGCACACCTATGGCCATCTATGGTCATCGATGGCCATATCAACCCTTGCCCTATAAAAACCCCGTGATTTTTAGTGCAAAGGGAGAGTTCTTTGACTTAGATCGGGATATACGTGCATAGAGCCTCCAGTGCATTGTGTATTATTCAGTGACGATTCTAGCATTTTCTGCCTGTCATCTCCTACCCTTACTGACTTTACCATCGGAGTACAGGTCGGGGTGTCACACCCCCCGCTCCAACCACCGGCCGAGAAACCAGAACGTGGAAGAAGCTGCTGCTGACGCGTGTCCGTCCGGTATTTTACCCCTCACAAAATTGGCGCCGTCTGTGGGAACTATAAAACGGACTCCCCTTTGCTCTCTGCGATTATGGCGGACCAGTCAGAAGTTCTCGGGCATGAGGATCAAACCCCTCACGCCACTTCTTTCATACCTTCTATCGTGCATAATCCTGGAGTCAGTCCTTCGTCTGGGCAACCAGAGAGGACCGTACCTCCCCTTGCTGAGCTCTCTGTCTCAGATCGCATTTTGGCAATGCTGCAAGCGCAGCAGTCTGCCCTGGACCAGATTACCAGGCAGCAACAGTTGATGCAGGCAAGACTGGAGACGTTCGAGCATAGCAGGCTCGAGGTGGATGAAGTGCCACCGCATAGGCCTTCTTTGAGACGTCAGTTTGACTTCTCTTCTTCTCCTTCTGCCCCAGAGAATCGCGAAACCAGGTTTGTACTTCTTCCTACTGAAGGGGATGTAAGACAACCTCCGGTTCGGGCAGAACAGAGTATCCCTTCAGACCGTGTGGATTTCCGAGAAGGGGCAGGAAAAGAAGACCTAAGAGTGGGCACTGAAGGCGCAGATACCCAGAAGACTTGGGTGACGGTCAAGGAGGTGGAGGCTTTAATTGGTGCTCGTGTTAAGAGCATGAAGGGAGGGATTCCCGACCACTTCGCCCAGACAGCAAAGGACAACGTCGAGAACTCTCCCTTCACGGATGCCATCAACCAGTCCTATACTTCTTCCAAGTTCATAACTCCGACCTTCTCCATGTATACTGGAAAGACAGATCCGGAGGAGCATTTGTTTGACTTCAAGCATGCGATGGCTGTTCGCAACCCAGATGATGATCTTTATTGTAAGGCTTTCCCTAGCAGCCTGTCGGGAGCAGCATCGAAGTGGTTTCGGAACCTACCTCCTGGCTCCATCAGCAACTTCTCAGAGCTCAGGTCGGCCTTTATTGATCGCTTCATCATCAATAAGAAGAAGAAGGCAGGTGCAGATACTCTCTTCACTTTGAGGATGAAGCCGGCCGAATCCTTGAAGGACTTCATTTCGCGTTTCACCGATGAAGTCCACGATATTGACAAGGTTGACGAAGCAAGCTGCATCGCCGCTTTCAAGAATGCTATCCCCAAGCATTCTGAGCTCTACAAGTCCTTAGCTCTTGACTATCCTGTCAAGATGGACGAGTTGTTGGTACGTGCCACCAAGTACGGGAGGTACGAGGAGGACGTATCCGTTGTGTCAGCGCCAAAGCCTAGGGTGAGAGCGGTGGATGTCGTGGAGAGGGCACACCGATCATCGAAGAGGAAGGAGAAGAAGCAGCAGCACGAGTCTTCATCATCTGAGGACTCGCCACCAAGGAAGCGGAAAGAGAAAGTTGTGTATGTGACCCAGCAGGATCAGCCGGATCGGCGCCCGCTGGAGAGAAATTTTAACCAGTATCAGAACAGGACGGAGAGACGTCCTAATGACCAACAGGCGAGGCAACCGTATCAGCCACGCCAGGTGCAGCCTCAAGTACAGCACGAGAGAGGCGTGCAGCCTAGTGAGAGGCGATCTTTTACAGATCGAGCCCCACGCATCAATTTCACAGTCAGTCCGGCGACCATCATGAAGTCAATGGAGGATCAGCCATACTTTGAGTGGCCGGCGAGGGCGGTGCCGGATATCACATCGGGACCACGGGTGCATGAGTACTGTCATTATCACAAGTGCCGTGGTCACCTCACCAACCGGTGCCGTATTCTGAGGGAATATTTAGAGAGGCTTGTTCAGGAGGGGTACTTGGGAGAGTATCTCGCTCCTAACAACGGCGGGGCGGAGCGTACCAGGGAGCCGATGTCCCAATCTCGTGGAAGAGAACCCGCCAACAATCCCAGTACCAGTGGAGGAGCTTCTTTGGGCACGATCAATGTCATTTGCCGCGTGCAAACGCCTGAAGCTGATGTGGAGAGGAACTTCAGGGCAAAGGCCAGAAAGCTGTCTCACGAGGCCGCAGTGTGCCAGGTGCAAATGCCTAGCAGAAGCGTTGAGCAGGCACTCACCTTCACTGATCTTGATTTGGCAGGGGTGGTCCGACCTCACTATGATGCTCTCGTTCTCACCATGAGGATAGGAGACTTCGACATCAAGAGGGTGCTTGTAGATTCTGGGAGCGGAGCAGACATCTTGTACCTTCATGCTTTTACTCAGATGAAGCTGGACCCTTCCGTCCTCATCCCTGCTCAGACTCCCTTGTATGGATTTGATGGCAGCTCGATGAAGCCTGTAGGCGACGTCGTCTTGCCCGTTGTGGCGGGCCCCGTTGTCCTTCAGACCAGGTTTTCCGTTCTGGATGCGCCGTCACCATACAATGCCATCTTGGGTCGCTGGTGGACCCATGAGATGAAGGCTGTACCGTCCTCGTACTACCAGGTGTTGAAGTACCCAACACAGGACGGACCTCGGGAGATCCGAGGCGATCAGTTGGCTTCGCAGAAGTGCGATTTTCCTGCTTCCGTTGTGCCTTCGTAGCAGTTACAGGCCGTTCCCATTGTGGAAGAGAGCTCGGAGGCATCGTTGTGCAGACCTTCCGTTGAGCCCACGAAAGCTGTCAATTTGGGAACGGAAGAAGGGCCAAAGGTGTTGCAGATCGGGACGAGCTTGACAACGGAGGAGGAGCTCGAGTTGCTGAGTTTTCTTAAGGAGAATCTCGATGTCTTTGCGTGGTCTCACAAAGATATGACTGGCATCGACCCGAATGTTATCTGTCATCATCTCAACGCTGATCCTGCCATCCCTCCGGTCAAGCAAAAACCTCGGAGGCTTGCTCCAGCTTATCATGATGCGGTGAACGAGGAGGTTGACAAGCTGATCCAGTTTGGGTTCATTCAGGAGGTACAGTACCCTGAATGGATAGCCAACATTGTGGCTGTGCCTAAGAAGAGCGGGAAGGTGAGGGTCTGCATTGACTTCACCGGTGTCAATAAGGCGTGCCCCAAGGACTTTTTTCCCATGCCGAGGATAGACAGGCTCATCAACGCCACCGCCGGCCACGAGATGTTATCCTTCATGGATGGCTATTCGGGCTATAACCAGATCCTCCTGGCGGAAGCAGATCGAGAGAAGACCACCTTCATAACGGAGCGGGGTTTGTTCTGTTATCGGGTGATGCCCTTTGGATTGAAGAATGCAGGTGCCACCTATCAACGTCTAATGAATCTCATGTTCGGATCACTCCTTGGCAAGACGGTTGAAGTGTACATCGACGATATCGTTGTGAAGAGTCGAGTACGAGGTACTCTGGTGGCGGACCTTGTTGAGCCTTTCGCTGTGCTGCGATCTTTCAATCTGAAGATCAACCCAGAGAAGTGCACCTTTGGAGTTACCTCGGGGAAATTTTTGGGTTACCTTGTGAGTCAGCGGGGGATTGAAGCTAATCCTTCCCAGATCCGTGCTTTGTTGGACATGCCAGAACCCAAGTCGAAGAAGGAGATTCAGAAGCTGACAGGACGGATTGCTGCGCTGAACCGGTTTATCTCCAAGTCATCCGATCGTTGCAAACCTCTGTTCGAGCTGCTGAGGAAGGACTCCGTTTTTGCGTGGACCCCGGAGTGTTCCCGGGCTTTCCTTGCCTTGAAGGAGTATTTAGGATCAACTCCTATCCTCTCGGTGCCAGAGCCAGGTGAAATCTTATATCTCTATTTGTCTGTTTCAGAGCAAGCCCTTGGCTCCGTCCTGGTGAGATGTTGCGATGGCGTGGAGAAGCCTGTCTACTTCATCAGCAAGACCTTCCTCAAAGCAGAATGCAACTATAGCAAGCTCGAGAAGGTGTGTCTGGCTCTTGTCTTTTCTGCAGAGAAGCTTCGGCCGTACTTTCACGCTCATTCTATCGTTGTCATCACAACGCATCCTTTGAAAATCGTGCTGGGACGACCCGAGCTGGCGGGGAGGATGTCGAAGTGGGCCGTAGCCCTGAGCGAGTTCGATATCCAGTACCGGGCCAGGAGTTCAGAGAAGGGGCAGGCAATGGCGGGGTTTCTTTCTGACTTTCCTGTGGAGGAGGCGGCAGAGGATATGATTGTTAATACTCGGGAGCTCCCAATTGAAGTTGATAGCGGTGATGCCGTTGTGGAGGGGGTCGAGTCGTCAGAGTGGAGCGGTTGGCTGTTGCACGTAGATGGATCTTCCAATTTCAGTGGCTCAGGATTGGGCGTTGTGCTTGTAAGCCCGGATAACATCAAGGTGCAGAAAATGTCGCGTCTTGGGTTCACTGCCTCCAACAACGAAGCTGAGTACGAAGCCTTGCTCCTTGGGCTGGAGAGCGCACGAGAGTTGCAGATCTCCACGCTGAGAGTGTTTTGTGATTCACAGCTCGTGGTGAATCAGGTGAATGGTGTTTATGAATGCAAGGACGACCGGATGAAGCAGTATGCTACTCTCGTTCGTTCGTTGTGTGAAACATTCACCGTTGTGGAGATCAGGCATACCCGAAGAGACGAGAACAGGCATGCTGACGCTTTGGCATATTTGGCTTCCATGGTGCAGGCTGACGAGCCAAAGGCTATTCTGATGGAGTTCCAAGAGTATCCCTCGATAACTCTTCAGGCGCAGCGAGAAGTGCTCTTCGTCAATCCGGTCCCGAGCTGGATGACGGGGTTGGTGGCTTATCTGCAGGACGGAGTTCTCCCTATAAGCGCGAAGGAGTCGAGGCGTATTCAGTCAAAGGCATCTCGTTATACCTTGGTGCAAGGAGAGTTGTACCGGAAATCTTTTGGCGGACCTCTGCTGAAGTGTGTTCACCCCGTAGACGTGGAGAGAGTACTTGCCGAGCTACATGAAGGTATATGTGGTATTCATTCGGGCGGGAGGACCATTGCCCATCGAGCTCTGGGGCAAGGCTATTTCTGGCCTTACATGCAAGCAGATGCCCAGAAGTATGTGAAGAGGTGCAGCCAATGCCAGCGGTTTGCTCGACTGATTCATGCCCCAGCTCAAGAGCTTAGCACTGTATCGCAGCCTTGGCCATTTGCACGATGGGGACTTGACATTATGGGACCTTTCCCGAGGGCTCCAGGGAATTTGATCTTCCTTTTGGTGGCGACTGACTACTTCTCACGGTGGATTGAAGCTGTACCGCTTGCACGTATCAGGGAGCAAGAGGTGAAGAAATTCTTGTGGGAGCATATCATCTGTAGGTTTGGCATACCACAGTCCATCATATCTGACAACGGGAAGCAGTTCTCAGGACGTATAATTGCCGACTTTTGCGGCGAATTGAAGATCAAGCATGTCTTCTCTTCCCCGTATTATCCTCAGGGGAATGGTTTAGCCGAGGCAGCCAACAAGAACATTCTCAACGCCTTGAAGAGAAGATTGGAAGACTCGAAGGGGAAGTGGGCCACCGAACTGCACAACGTTTTGTGGGGGTACAGAACGACTCCAAGGAGCCCCACCGGTGAAACTCCCTTCTCTCTAGCGTACGGCATGGAGGCTGTCATTCCTACAGAGATCAGTTTGCCTACAGTGCGCTCTTGGCACGGCAAGAAGAAGGGTGGAGAGAAAGACCAGAACTCAGAGCTCATGGCTGTTCATCTTGATCTGCTAGAAGAGAAGCGGGAAGATGCCAGTATTCAAATGAGGAGATATCAGCAACGATTAAGGAAGGCCTACAACAAGAAGGTACAACGAAGAGTGCTGCAGGTCGGTGATCTCGTCCTCCGAAGAGTGTTCCAGAACACAAGAGAGCTTAACAGTGGCAAGTTGGGACCAAACTGGGAAGGGCCTTATATCGTAGAACGACTGGGAAGTCCTGGAGTCTGTTACTTGAAAGACTTGCAAGGTAACCTCGTCTCGAAATCTTGGAACATCATGAATCTGAGGCAATTCTTTCAATAGGATCTGTGGAATGCTATTCATATACATCGTTGTACTCGCCAGTTTTCAGTGATTCTAGATAGTCGTAGTGATTGTATTTCAACATGTGATTTTGTGCCTGCTCATTGTTCATACTGTTCTCTATCTAACGCATCAGTGTAACATTGTGAATGTTTTGCAAGTAATTCAAATAAAGTCATTGACTGAACAGCGTACTCACAACGAACACGAGTGGCTTATATAAGGATGTCACCTGAGCAAATCTAGTGGCTTATCCTAATGACATCCTCTGAGCATGTGCTTCGAAACTGAGTCTCGTTGCGTTCGTCTCATGAACTTTATTTGTCAGATTGCATTCACAACGAATTACGCGGATGATGTGTCTGGATCTGTGATTACCTGTAGTGCTTGTTCATAAGTGGTTGATCTTAGTGCTTTGCTCGTGGTGAATGATCATGGTGAACGATCGTAGTGCTTGTTCATAAGTGGTTGATCTTAGTGCTTTGCTCGTGGTGAATGATCATGGTGAACGATCGTAGTGCTTGTTCATAAGTGGTTGATCTTAGTGCTTTGCTCGTGGTGAATGATCATGGTGAACGATCGTAGTGCTTGTTCATAAGTGGTTGGTCTTAGTGCTTTGCTCATGGTGAATGATCATAGTGAACGCTCGTAGTGCTTGGTCATAAGTGATTGCTTGTAGTGTTTGCTCATGTTGCTTGCTCGTAGTGCTCTTCCCGTAGTACTCTACTTGTAGTGCTTTGCTCAAAAAGTGCTTTGATCGTAGTGTTTTGATCGTAGTGCTTGTACGTAGTGTTTTGTTCGTTGTGCTTTGACCATGACATTTTACTCATAGTGTTTTGCTCGTAATGTTTTGGTCGAAATAGCTTATTTGGCAGACAATAGTTATAATCTCGCAAGTATCCGAACGTTCACATAGCGAAGTACCGCCTTAACATCGGTACAGTGGACTGTGAAAAATCGTTCAGCTACTCACGTTGTATTTTCTTTCTTGTTCTGTGTGCATGCATCGAACTACGCTACGAGGTGAAAGAAGTGCAAACACGAATAAATAAGGGAAGAGCGATTCATTCATATCAGAAGCCCATTTCTGGGCAGTTACAGTCAGTGAACTCCCATAAAGGGAGAAGGGAGAAGTTACATCGACAAAAGACAGAAGCGGAAACAGAAGAAGGGACAAGGGGACAGCAGAGCAGGGAATCGGAGGGACAGCAGGTCAGGCAAGCTCAAGGTCAGCCTCCGTCGCCGTTGTAGCAGGGGCAGGGGTAGAAACTTCAGCAGTGTTAGCTTCCACCGGAGTAACTTCATCGGCAGCAGGAGGAAGCTCTGGAGCAGCCGACTCAGAGTACGGCTCGGCAGGGAGGGGTGCAGGACCTTCAAGGAAGTGAGGCAGCTCGGCACCTTGCACCTCGGGCTCGTTGTCGAGCTCGATCAGTTCTTTGCTCTGAAGCTCGGAGAACGTGGTGACGTCCTCTTCATTGTCTTCCTTCAGGCGGCCTTGCTGGCGAAGCGAGTCGAGGACCTCCTTCTCGGTCTCGGCACGGTCTTCATCCAAGAGCGTGTCCAGCTGAGACTGATAATACTGCTGCAGTCTCAGGGTCACGGACCTCTCGGTGTCCTCCTGAATTTTCTTGGCCTCCTCGAGCTCCTCCGCCAGCGCCGACCTGGCTGCCTCAATTTCCTCCAGTTGTCTACCCAAAGCTTGGGAGACATGCTCCAGCTCGCTGATGCGTACAACAGCGTTCTCCGTCTCTTGCTTGGCCTTCTTTTCGGCCTCCTTTGCTGCTCGTGCCTCGGCTTCGGCCTTTTCCCGAACCTTGGTGGCAGTGCCCAGCCTTACCTCAGCACGAGTCGTTTCAGCCTGGGACTGAGACAGATCGAAGTCCGCCTTGAGTCTCTCTTCAACAAGAGTCCTCTCCAGCGTCTCCGTCCTGTCTCTCCAGTAGTTGATCCCGTCCCGCAGCTGGGTGTGCTTGTCCTGGGTGCGATCACAGAGCTCTTGCACGAGCGCGTTCACCTGCAAAGGGATGTCTGGGCGTTAGCACAACGAGGAGTAGTATTTCAAACAGTTGAGGTAGGAGACGAGAGAAGGAGAAGCTCACTGTGGCCACGGACTGGCAGGCAGCGTAGGACAGATCGGCCAAGTGGAGTTGGCCAACCTCAGCGATGTCCCGGGGGAGCCTCATCGCATAAGTCAGAGCTCGGGCGGCCGTCTTAGAGCTCTTCGCCGATTCATTCACGGTCGGCACGCCGAACCGAGTGAAGTCGGGTGACCAGGCCGGAGCGGAAGCCGGCAGCATACTGGCCGGGAGACTCGTTGTGCCAGCCTCCGTTGCTGCCAAGGCAATGACAGCGGAGCTCGTGCTGGCTGGGGCAGCAGAAGCTCGAGAAGGGACAGGCGCCGAGCTAACCTCGGGCACAGCCGTTGTCGCCTCGGCTCCTGGGTTTGTTGGAGGAGTGGCAAGAGGAGAAGGGGGAGCGGCAATGACCACGACCTCTTTTTCGAGGCGTTTGTCCGCCTTGGCCTTCTTCCTGGCCTCGTGTTCGGCCGGGGCGGCCATCTTTCTCTTCGGGTCAGCAGGCGCTGTACCCTTGGAAGGTTGGTTCTTCTTCTTCTTCGGCAGCGGTGGCGGTGGAGGTGGCTGAACTGCAGGACGAGCAGACCTGGGCTTCCTGCTTAGCGGTGGTGGGTTCGAGTCGGCCATTTCTTCTTCTTCTTCTTCAGGGAGGTGAGGGAACGGTGAAGGTACAGAGGGGGAGGCGCCCTGTTGCTGTTGTTGTGGTTGTTGTTGAGTAGTTGCTGGGTTACTGGAGGAGCCCCGCCTGACGAGCTCGAGTGGTTTCCACCTAATGTATTCCCCGCCTCGAGCACGGCGGATACCAGTAAGAAGTTCTTGTTCCTCTGAGGTCAACTTCTTGTATGGAAATTTCTTTGGGTCCACTGCACACAAGAGAAAACAAAGTGAGTACAACGAGGAAGTTAGCAGGACGAGAAGATACAGTGTACAACGAGAACGTAGTCAGGACAATGGCGCACAACGGACAACGGATGACTAGTAGTATACCTGCTTCCACTCGGAAGACGTTGGGGACCGAGGAATTCTCTGCCTTCCAGCCGCCAGAGACGACGAATGGAGTGGCTTTCCATTTCCTTTCTCTGTCAAGGATGCCCGAGACGAGCTCTGGACAGTAGGGTTTCTTGTTCCACGAGAAATAGGAATACAGACCGTCGTCATTGCCTCGGCATCTGACGGCATGACAGAAGTGGAATAGATGCCTAGCCTCTATGGGGTACCCGTCCTTGATGAATTTGATCATCATGGACATGTATTTGTGGAAGCCCGGGTGCATTTGCCCCGGTGCAAGTTGCAAGGTGGACAGAACTTCATCCAAGACAGGATGAAGAGGGAAGCGAAGGCCAGCCTCAAGCTGGGAGAGGTAGACAACGGTACAGGCGGAGCGCCTGTCTATGATGGCATCATCTCGCATGAAATGGAGATTGACATCGGCAGGGAAGTCGAAACGTTCCCTGTAACGATTCAGATGCGCCAACTGGAATTGGCGCAGAACTGAAGATTTTTCAATGTAGGCACCATGAGGTGCGCTACCTGTGCAACTGGCCTCGTCATCAGAAGGGCCTCTAACTTCCTCCATCCTAGCAGGTTCTACGGGGACATTGGCAGCCATGGTGGAAAGAAGAAGTCGGGAAGAGAGCAAGAACAAAGGGTATGCGCAGAGTAAAACCACACTGGGAGCCGAAGAAGAAAAGAAATGGAAAAACAGTAAGAGAGAATAAGAGATAGGGATGAAGGGCGTACCGAACCAAAGAACTCAGGGAGATCGTTGAAGAGCTTGAAGAGGATGAACTTTCGGGCAAGAAGAAGATTCGACAGAGTAACAGTGCTTGATGAAACAGGGTGGGAGAGAGAGAGGATTCGATGGGATTTTATAGACGTCTCTGGTTTGCGAAAGTACACCATTACCCTTCATCTGAGGCGTACACCTGTATCTACAGAATTAAGAGCAGTGGCAAGATCGTCTTTTCACCAAGTATGATAACCGTCAGGGTCATTAAAGCATTCTCGAAATTTAAAGTGGCGATGATGACAGCCTGTCCGCATTGAAGAGACGCGACGGTTCGCACGCGTGGCCAGCTGGCGTGAACGGTCGACCTTCTCAATAAGCGTTTAAAGCACGCAACGTTTCGCCTTCCGGAGTGGTGCCAGGTATGATCTTTTTGTTCGTTTATGACGCTTCGAACTACGTTCCAAGCATCATAAAGGGGCAAATTGTAACGGATAAAATTCGTATGACAGCTCAGCGTTGTGGGACGAGCTCGTTTCTGTCGTTTTGTTCACGTAAGTGACACGTGTTCACGAGTTGGGATCACGTGCTTGAAATATAGGAGTCACACGTTGTCTGATGTACAACGATCCCGTTGTGCGCATTGCGACGTCTTCGTTCTCACGAATAACGACGTTTCCGTTGTGACTTCGACAACGAGCTCGTTGTCTGAAGCACAACGTGAACGTTGTGCTCTTGACAACGTCGGCTGTCGTTACGCGAACAACGAGTCCGTTGTCTCACCGACAACGATGTCGTGCTGTGTTTTGAGGCATCTACGCCGTAACCGAGTTCGAGCCAACAACGAGACCGGCTCGTAGGGGGAAGTGATCAGGAGGTGATCCAAGATCCCGACAAGCGTGCCGAACACGCCGTTTCGTGCCGAAAGCACTGTCCTGGCATTTAATGCTGGTCACTTCTGCGTACTGGCCAATCCCGTCCGATTGGACTTTCTGGAGGCTCTCACGTGTGATGCAACCGGCGGCGAATGTGACTAAGACATTTGGCAATGAGTGCAATGACACGTGGCATGCACACCTATGGCCATCTATGGTCATCGATGGCCATATCAACCCTTGCCCTATAAAAACCCCGTGATTTTTAGTGCAAAGGGAGAGTTCTTTGACTTAGATCGGGATATACGTGCATAGAGCCTCCAGTGCATTGTGTATTATTCAGTGACGATTCTAGCATTTTCTGCCTGTCATCTCCTACCCTTACTGACTTTACCATCGGAGTACAGGTCGGGGTGTCACACCCCCCGCTCCAACCACCGGCCGAGAAACCAGAACGTGGAAGAAGCTGCTGCTGACGCGTGTCCGTCCGGTATTTTACCCCTCACAGAATACATACTTATTTGGTCAAACTTTTCAAATCATGTCCATTTAGGTGATATTTTTAACTTAGGGTGACTAAATGGTACTTATCCCACTGTGGAATAAAGGGAATTTTAGTCAAATAATTTTCTACATATCCCAAAATACCCCCATCAAAATGGCATTATTTTTTGGGTGCTCCGGTTATCCCTTCAACCAGAGCTCGAGTTCATAACTAATCTCATGGAAAAAAGAAAAAGTTTACATAGGTGCGTGTGTGTGCACGCGCATATGCGATACTCACATTCGTTAGGGGAAAGCAATTAGATCATATCATGAAGGAATTAACATTAGATATATGTAAACACTTGAACCAATAACTGAGTAGTTTAAATTGTTGGATACTGTATTAGCTATACGTTGAGCTAATTAACAAAACATTTCAATACTTTATTTCCTGATAAATAGAAAAGCAATCAATTAGCTGAAAGACTGCAAATCAAGCATTTTCGGATACAATGAAAGATAAACTTTATATATAAGATATATCTTGTCCCTTGGCCGACAAAACAAGAAAAAAAAAAAGTGTAAATGATATTAAGAAACACAAGCCTCACACTATCCCAATAAATCCTTATAGCAGGGGATTAGTGCAGATCCATAATACAAGCATACAAACCAGACTCAATACTTATTTATAGCAATACAAGCATACAAACCTACAGACTCAATAAATACTTATTTATAGTTCCAGGCAATTACTAGAACAATGGAGATAGCTACAATAGCAAGCGGAATAAGAACCCAAACCCACCAAAGAAGATGCAGAGGGAAGGTCATAAAAGTACGCAGAACAAAAGTGAGGGAGAAGCAGCCGAGTCCGATGAGAATTAAGTTCTGGCGAATCCACATTATCTTTGCATTTGAAGTTGTAGGATTACAGATGAGGTGTCAGGAGAGGGCGAGTCCAATGAAAAAAGCGAGATAGATGGACAACATGTAAAGGACGTAAAGAAATGGATTCAGAACATGAGTAGCTGGAGGCTGGACTATGAATGCTACCATCAAGGTGACCAACAACTGTGCAGTCTTGGTAAGAATGTGTTCTGGGTTCTGGTTCTTGTTGGGCTCTGAAGGCTGCGGTGTCGCTGGTTGTGATGGAGCTGGAGCTGAAGATGGAGATGGAGATGGAGATGGAGTTGGAGTTGGAGTTGGACATGGAACTGGAGAAGAAGCCGACTCGATGTCGGACGTTGTTGAAGAATGATCCTCTTCTTCCATTGGATTTTGGTGGGATTTGATGGTGGCGACGACAAACGCAGAGCAGGTTTGCAGAGCAAATTAATCCCCAAGAGGCCTGGAACTAATAATAAGTATTAATTGAGTCTGTAGGTTTGTATGCTTGTATTTTGGATCTCTGCAGTAATCCCCTGTTATAATAAGGATTTATTGGGATAGTGTGACGTTTGTGTTTCTTAATTTCATTTACATGACTCGTCTTTTTCTTATTTTGTTGCCCAAGGGACTTGAAATATTTATATATAAAGTTCATTTTTCATGGTATCCGAAAATGCTTGATTTGCAGTCTTTCAGCTAATTGATTGCTTTTCTATTTATCAGGGAAAAAAATGTTGAAATGTTTTGTTAATTAGCTCAAGGTATAGCAGAGATCCATAATACAAGCATTTAAAGAGGAGCTCTGCATAATACATTATGTTGATTTGAAGTTGTTAACCATAATACAAGCATTTAAAATGTTGATTTGAAAAGGAGCTCAATGTTTTGCCAATACAGTATCCAACAATTTAAACTACTCTGCTATTGATTCAAGCATTTACATATATCTAATGTTAATTCATTCATATATGATCTAACAGTTTAAATATAAAGAGGAGCTCTGCATCATGCGGAGCTCCCTTTTTACATTATCTGGTGGCAAATGTATAATTATGATGCAGAGCTCCGGCTGAAAATCCTAAATACAGTGCCTTCTCTAACAAATGTCGAATGTGTGTACGATGTACAACGTGCGCGAGCACACGCACCTGTGTAAGGAAAATAATCACCTCCTCGGTCGGTGATGCAAAGAGGAGCGTCTCGACTCCCTTTTTCTTGCCATGTGTTCCCCTGTTAACTCCCTTTAACTGTGGTTAAGATTCACCCACCTCTCGGGTTCACCAATCTACCCTTAGTTTTTAGAAAAAAAAATTAACCAAAAGGTTAAATAAAATTAAGCCGAGTTCATCTCCCATGTTTCATTATTATGAAATCGATGCATTCTATGGATAGGGTTCGTTTGGTAGATCTTGACTATTTTGGACAGAACTAGCGAAAATAGATATGTAGTAAAAAGATCTCTAAGAAATAGAATTGTAAAAGGAAAACCGTTTGGTAGCGCACAAAAATAAACAAGATTTTTTTATAAAAATATATTTGCTAATATCATCTCATTGCATCTTATTGTAAGGGCATCTTATTGTAGAGACAGTTGATGTCATTCTTAAAAATGTGTCATCAAATGAATCAAAAGGGAAACATTGCCTGATAGTGAAATCTGTCCAATTTCTCTCTCCTTAATCCAAGCTTTGAATTCTATAGAGGACATTTTTCATTTGGAGATACAGGTTCTGATGGATGATTTGAAGACTTTACTTTTTTTTTTTCTCTATCGTGGAGTTTGCATTCTCTCCCAGTGAGTCAAACCAGCTTGCTCACTGGCTGGCTTCTTGGTCCCTTCTATCCGGGAGTGTAGGTGAGGGTCGTGGTCCCCCATCTTTGGGCTGAGGTGGAGACTCAAAATTCTAGGATCTCTCTGTTAACCATGTTTTAGCTATTGTTCTTGTTTCAGTAGTGTTATGAATGAATGGATCGTTTCTCTCAAAAAAAATATATATATATAGCTATCGAATTTCAATAGCAATTGACCGTGGTCCAATCTCTAGGTCTATATAACACGTGTCTCTTTTAACTCCTATTAACTGGGGTTAAGATTCATTGACCCTTGAGGTTCAACAATATAACATTGGTTTTAAGAAAAAAATATATCCATGAAAAAATATTTAACTCTAGTTAAAAAATTAACCCTTACAGTCTATTTTTTATATTTTTGAACCCCAAAGATGCCAATATACACAGTAACATGTCTGCTTGGAAGAGTAAGGTTGTTGCTGTATGCCCACAACCCTTCATTTTCCTGTTTGGGTTTACTACAGCCAAGCCAACGTCCCAGTTGGCAATCAATTATGACTTGGAGAGGTTGAAGATGGGTACAGAGAGATACTGGACTCTGAATACAGGATCTTGTGGACGGAGGATAAGCAACATAATCAAAGATTATGACGACTGATGCAATGACTGTAACAATCAATCCACGAATGAGGGTGGTGTGCGTGCCCCTAGAGCGAAGTGTTGTGAAGGATAGGAGGAGGGTGCATGGGGGTGGTGCACTGTAAGGATAGGCATTGGAAGTGGTGGGGTAGCTATGATATGTCGTGAGATAGCCGAGTTGTGTTTGGGGGTAGCATGTGGCTGGTGGGTAGCATGTTACTGTTCTTGATTGATCTTCAGCTGTAGAAGAATGCATAGTTGTTTCCGAATTGTAGAGAATGAGAGAGGTTGGGAATCGAGAGAAGAGGGAAATGAATATAAATAAAGAGATCCAAAACGCTTGTAGAGGATAGACTACAGAGACGGGAGTGACTAGGGTATTTGAAATTTTCAGAGGGTACAATCGACCGAAAAAATGATGGAATTACCATCAAATGTCTTCCCGCATTACACATGAACGTCTAATGCTCCATTTGTTTTAATGTAAAATAGGGGAAAACAAATGAATTTCACGAAAAATATCGTTTTTCGCACATAATTTATTTAGGACAATTGACATTTTCCGTGAAATTCATTTGTTTTCCCCTATTTTATATAGAAACAAAGGGAGCCTAAATGAAAATTCAGGATTTCCTTTACTTTTTGAAAAAGATGTTTTATCTCTTTTTGTCTTCTTGCTAAAGACATTAGGCTCGGTATCCAAACGGTCTAAGATTTTGATACATCCATCCGCTATAGACATTTTGACAAGTAGAAGCTATAATTAGAGATGCCAAACATGGTCTAATAGTTAAGGGGGTAGCTTTGTGAGAGCGAGAAGCAATTGTTGGCTCCAAAAAAACCCGCTGTTATACATGTAATTACCAAACTACCCGTTGCCATAAAGCATTTTTGGGTTGCTCTGTTATCTTTTCTACAGGAGCTTTATTCATAGTTAATCTCCCCAAAATTATTTTAACCAAAAGGTTCTGTTATATTGGAGAGGGTCTACAATTTGGATTCCTTAGCCTGTTTGGGCACAATTTCCTACAGGCTGCTAGATGGGCTTAGAAAAATGTCAGCTTGTTAATGCAGTTTTGAGGTTCACTGGTTTGATTAGGGGTGTCAATGGGTCGGGTGGGCCTGCCCATCCCCACCCGATTAATAGCTGGAATGAGCTTGGACTTGAAGTTTAAAGCCCATGGCCTATTTTAGTAGGCTTCTAACTGAGTTTAGCCCGACTAACCTGGCCCATTTAGGGGTGTCAGTGGGCTGGCCTGGCCCAACCTATTTATTATTCGGGCCTGGGCAGGACCAAAACCGGCCCATTTACTCCCCTAGTTTTGATCTCGTATCCTCTGTTGCATGACTATGTTATTAAAAAAAGGATATTTTAAGTGCTTTGGCATGAGCAAATAAACCCTTTACCTGTACATAACATGGGAGGATTCTTGATTTGTTTTCACAAACTATTTTGTGAGGAATTACTTAATACACCCATGTTTGTGTATTAAGTGAATTTGAAGACATTTTGGATAAAAAAAATTGTGAGGGATTCGTTGGTTATAGAAATATAACATATAAACATTTTGAGAATCAAAAACCTTTAGGGGGGGGAGGGGCAGGTGGGGTCTTGACGAGATATTCTTCTTTCGGCGCGTTTTGCCAAAAGAACGATGAGTCCGGTTACACCACTAAGGTAGCCATGTGTCCCTTTTAACACTTCTTAACTGTGGTTAAGATTTACCCACCCCTAGAGTTCACCCACTTATCATTGGTTTTTAAAAAAAAACATGAAAAAAATAACCCCATGAGCTATTGATTTTTTAATCTGGGTTGAAAAAAAATAATATTTTTTCTAAAAACCATGGTTAAGTGAGTGAACCCTAAGAGTGGGTGAATCTTAACCACAGTTTGAGTCTGGTTATGCCCTTGAGGTTGCCATGTGTTTCTTTTGACACCACTTAATTGTGGTTAAGATTCACCATCCCCTAGAGTTCACCCACCTGTCTTTGGTTTTAGAAAAAAATATTAAGTTTTTATAGCCTAGTTAATTAAAGTTCACTAACTCCTAAGGTTAATTTTGTTTTCATATATTTTTTTCTAAGAATCAAGGATAAGCGGGTGAACCCTAGGGGTTTGTGAATCTTAACCATAGTTAAAGAGTGTTAAATTTAAGGATAAGTGGGTGAATCGTAGGGGTGGGTGAATCTTAACCACAGCTAAGAAGTGTACCATGGTTAAGATTCACCCACCTCAAGAGTTCACTCACCTATCCTTGGTTTTTAGAAAAAAATATTAAACCCTTGTTAAAATTCACCAACTCTTAGGGTATTTTCTTTTCATATTTTTTTAAAACCAAGGGTAAATGGGTGAGCCCTAAGAGTGGGTGAATCTTAAAACATAATTAAGGAGTGTTAAAAGGGACACATGGTGACCTCAATGGCGTAATCGAATTTCAAGGAGTACTCTACTTACAACCGTAAAGAATTTCAAGTCTACTATTTTATAAAAACCAATGATAGGTGGGTGAACCCTAGGGGTGAGTGAATTTTAACCACAGTTAAAGAGTGTTAAAATGGACACTTGGGCATAACTGAACTCCAAGGATTCCTGTTTTAACTGTAGAGAATTTCAATTAAGGGTAGTATGAACATTAAGCAAAATGAATAAGAGGTAGCATAGGAATTAAGCAAAATATTTTTTTTATCTTATACATACGATCATGTTAAGGTAATTTGGGAATTCAGAAAAAGTCAACCTACGTTTTTAAGTGGACAATTCTCATTATATATAGCGACGGCACGTGCTATGCACGTGAGAGAGGGGGGAATGGGAGAGAGACCGGGAAGAGGAACTCTAGTGAGAGTATTTTGAAAAAAATATATAAGGAATATTTTGGGTATAGAAACTTGGGGGACATTTTGGAAAAAAAAATATTGTAAGAGACATGTTGGATGGTTATAAAAATATGATATAAGGATATTTTGAGAACTAAAAAGCTTTAGGGGTATTTTGGGTATAGCAAAGAAAGGAGGTGGGCGGGACCTGGCAAGATGTGTTCTTCTTTTGAAGCGTTTTGTAAAGAGAGCGAGGAGTCCAATTAGGCCATTGAGGTCGCCATGTGGATATTTTAACACTCCTTAACTGTGTTTAAGATTCACCCACCCTTAAGATTCACTCACTTATCCTTGGTTTTAATAAACAAAAATATGAAAAATAATAATAATAACCTCAAGTGTTAGTGAATTTTAACCCGGGTTTTAAAAAAATTATATATTTTTTCTTAAAATCAAGGATAAGTGAGTGAACCCTAGGGGTGGGTGAATCTTAACCACAGTTGGAGTCCGACACGCCCTTGAGGTTGCCATGTATCTCCTTTGACAGCCCTTAACTGTGGTTAAAATTCACCTACCCCTAGAGATTCACCCACCTATCTTTGGTGTTTAGGAAAAATTATTAATTTTTTTGAAACCCTCGTTAAAATCACTAACTCTTAGGATTATTATTTTTTTTCATTTTTTTTTTCTTAAAACAAAGGATAAGTGGGTGAATCTTAGGGGTGGGTGAATCTTAACCACAATTAAAAAGTGTAAAAGGAGACACATGACAACCTCAGTTGCACAAGTGGAGTCCAAGGAGTTTGGTTATAACCATAGAGAATTTCAAGTCTACTATTATATAGAAACCAAGGATGGGTGGATGAACTCTAGAGGTGGGTGAATCTTAACCACAATTAACTTGGAGTCTGGTTTTAACCGTAGAGAATTTCAAGTAAGAGATATTATTGGAATTAAGGATATGAGTAAGGGGTAGTATGGGAATTAAGTAAATTATTCAATCAAATATTTCATGTTATATTATTGGTAATGATTATGATAAGGGCACTTTGGGAATTTTTAAAAAAATCAGTCTACTTATTAACCCCACAATTCTCATTACATAATAAATAGATAGATGATTATTATAAGGGCACTTTTGGAATTTTTATACGTTTTTAAACCCACAATTCTCATTATATAATATACTAGCTGGTGACACATGCGAGAGAGCGAGGGGAATGACTTAACAATAGTTAATAGGAGTTAAAAGAGACATGTGTTAACCTGAAGGTGCGATTGAACTGCCCCCGAGTTCAATCACGATTGACTGTAATTCTATTCTTTAAATAGATAGATGAGCAAGAGATAATTTAGGAATTAAAGTAAAACATTAAATCAAAGTTTTGTTTTATATAAGGGTAGCTTGAGAATTTTGGAAAAATCAGGCTACGCTTGCTTCTCACATTATAATAATAAAGATTATATTATTGGTAATGATTATGATAAGGGCACTTTGGAAATTTTAAAAAAATCAGTCTACGTTTTTAACCCCACAATTCTCATTACATAATAAATAGATAGATGATTATGATAAGGGCACTTTGGAAATTTTTAAAAAACCACTCTACGTTTTTAAACCCACAATTCTCATTGTGTAATACTAGTGGGTGGCACGTGCGATGCACGTGAGGGAGAGGGGAATGAGTTAACCACAGTTAATAGGAATTAAAAGGGAAACCTGTTAACCCGCAGGTGCGATTGAACTCTCCCTGAGTTCAATCATGATTGGCTGTGATTCTAAATAGACAGATGAGCAAGGGGTAATTTGGGGTAGTTTGGGAATTAAAGTAAAACATTAAATCAAAGTTTTGTTTTGATATAAGGGTAGTTAGGGAATTTTGGAAAAATCATCTACGCATGCCTCTCACATAATAATAGTAACCAGCGGGTGGCACGTGCAATGCTCGTGAGAGTGAGGGGAAGGAGTTAACGACATCCGATTGAACTCGCTAGTGGCACGGGCAATGCACGTGAGAGCGAGGGGAAAGAGTTAACCACAATTAATAGGAATTAAAAGGGGCACGTGTTAACCCACGGGTATGATTGAACTCTCCCCGAGGTCAATCATGATTGGCTGTCATTCTAAATAGATAGATGGCAAGGGGTAGTTTAGGAATTAAAGTAAAATATTATATTAAAGGCAAGGATAGTTTGGAAATTAAAGTAAAATATTAAATCAATGTTTTGTTTTTATATAAGGATAATTTGAGAATTTCAAAAAAATCATCTGCGCATGCCTTCCGCATTATAATAGTAAAGATATATAAGAATAAGATAAGATAATAAGATAAGCTCCCTTTTTTTTTTATATTTTGTAAAATGCTCTTTTCTTGTTCTGTTCTGGTTTAGCTATTTCCAAATCAAATCCCTACCACCAGTGGAAGAAGAAATGTTGAACCGAAGCCCGAGCTTGGCCCAGCTCAGCTCAGCTCATATTAGGGTAGGGCTTGAGCTTTACTTTCCTAGGCCGGACTGGGCCTGGATAACACATGGCTTGGCCAATTGACATCCTTTGAATCCTCCCTGCAGTACAAGGACTTTAAGTGTAGTTCTTGAAGTAAACATGTGCAATTTCCCAGCTTATTATATCTGTTAACAAAGGTTTACTATATCTGTTAAGAAAGATTTTTAAAAAGGAGTCAAATCCTCTACGGTGATAACCGGATTTGGCAAATCCGGTTATCACCCCTACAGGTCGCCACGTCTATCACCCCTACGATTCACCCACCCATCCTTAGTTTTTTTTTTAAATATTAATTCTTTTTTTAAAATTAAAAAACTCTTTTAAGAGTTTTTTTAATTTTAAAAGAGGAGACACATGGCGACCTCAGAAGGGTGATAGCCGGATTTTCCAAATCCAGTTATCACCGTAAATGATTTGGCTCCTTTAAAAAAAACGAAGAACGAGAAGGTAAGATGAAACGTTATGCGTTTTGGGCCCATTGTTCTAGAATTTAGATGTGTGGAGTGATGTTTGACTGAATTTAGGGGTGTATCCGAACTGAGAGACTGAGTTTAGGGGTGTATCCGAACGGGGCTAGCTCGAAGTTCGGTCGGCTCGGCTAGGCGACACGCACTATTTTTCAAGTTTGAAAATGTATTAAAGCCAAACTCAAGCCATGTTTAATTTGGCTTGGCTCGAAGCTTAGCCCAATTGAGGCTTGGTTCAGCTCGAGCTCGACCTGATTAAGGCTCGGTTTGGTTCGGTTTGGCTTGAATATTATATAAAAAATAATATTATAAGTGCAAATAATATAATTATTATACATATAATAAAAAATTATTATTTTTATTTAAAAATAATTTTTTAATAATTCAATCCCAACTCAAGCCAAGCTAAGCCTTTTGAACTACATAGCCGAGCCAAGGCAAATGCTTATTTTAAAGGCTGAGATCGTTTGTAAAGTTGTCTACAGCAATTTAAATCCGTACAAGGCAAATGATCTCCGCCTTCAAAGACTCCTAACCACACTGAAGGCCACAGGGAACAACACAGAGGATATGGTTCCCTAATGGCTGGTTTAACACGGAAGTCGTCGGAAAAAAAAAAAAAAAAAAGGACTCATAATAAAATAAAATAAAAAGGACTCGTAATCATCTCCTTTGTAACCACTCTTAGGGGAGTCCGGTTACGCCACTGACACTGCTACGTATCCCTTTTGACACCCTGTGATTATGGTTAAGATTCACCTGCCCCTAAAATTCACACACGTATCTTTAGTTTTTGGAAAAAATATTCAAAAAAAATTAACCTTAGGAGTTAGTGAATTATAACCGGAGTTAAATTTATTTTTTTTCGAAACCAAGGATAAGAGGGTAAACCCTAGAAAAGAGTGAATCTTAACCAAAGTTAAAGGGTGTCAAAAGGGACACGTGGTAATGTCAGTAGCATAACCGGACTCCCCCAAGTTCGCTTAGAACCGGAGAGAATCACGAGTCGAAGTGAAAATGGTCAGTCGCGTAATGTGGCGTTTTCGAGGAAGTTTCATAGGAAAGTTTCCATTTCTTCGTTTGCAACAACTTTTAACTCCTCTTTCTTCTGCGTAAGACCCCTCTCCATTCAATGGAAGAAGAGGAACAATGTACAATGACATCGAGTTGATGTGGGGCCCACCCACTGTTGATGTGGGGCCCACCCATCCTTGATATGAAAAATTAGAAATACAATTTGCAATGATGTAAATCCTAAATTAATTTCCAATCAACTATTCAATTAAATTTTACCCTTATAATAACTTCACTGGAAAGATCAAAGGTCGATGATATACCCGTAAGCAATTATGTAGTGAAGGATAATGTCCAATGAAATTAAAGTTCTTTTGAGAAATCTAGAGTTATTACATAACTACGAGGAAAACATAACTAAGATCGTGAAACGAATTAGACCCAAGAAATAAAATTCAAGTCTCTACATCCTCCTCTCCTTATAAAAATTTCATCCTCAAAATTACATATCTTAGTCAAATAGGTGATAATACATTTTTTGAACTTCATATTCGTGTTCGTATGTGGCTTCCTCTACAGAATGATGTCGTCATCGAAGGAAAACCAATGGAATTGTCTTCGTGCGAATGACTTGCTCTTTGCAATCCAAAATTTGAGTTAGTTACTCAATTAAAGTTAAGTCTTCACGAATCTCCAATGACTCACAATCAATTACGTGAGACTGATTCAGAATGTATTTCTTCAACATGAAAATATGAAATATGTTATGGACATCCGTCATGTGAAGAGGCAATGTAACCCGATAAGTCATTGGTTTTTAGAAAAAAAAAATTCATAAAAATTTAACCATAGGGTTAAAACTCTTAACCTTAGGTTATTTTTAAAAATATATTTTTCCTAAAAACCAATGTTAGATTGTTGAACCCTAAGGATTAGAAAATTCTTAACCACTGTAGAGCCTCAGTGACCTTGGCATTTGGTTTGTGGAATGAGGGTTTTCTCGTGACCTAATTGAGCTTGTGTTGTATGTCTGTGTTGGTGTTCAATGTAAGGGTGTGAGATACCCTAGGTGAGCCATGTGATGCCCAGATAATGGACCCTAGAGGGGGGGGTGAATAGGGTTTATGGCAAATTTTAAAATTTTACTAAGTGATTATTGTGGAATTGATATTAATCACTAAAATTACCAAATTAAAATCAGAGATGAATAATAAAGAGAGAGAGTTAGAAATACCGGACACTAGATATGTTATCGAGGTTCAGCAACTTGCCTACGTCCCCGCCTTTAAGTTTTCTAGCTTTAAGGATTTCCACACGATTCACTAGTCGTATTCTTCTTTTCCGGCAGAGAGCAAGCCTTACAATCATTTTCCAGGTTCAGGAAGAACCTATAGCAATCATTTTAACAGGCTAAGGAATAACCTCTTCAAGAGAGATTCTCTCTTGGAAACTAGAAAACTCTCTTCTTAACAAAGTGCAAGAATCTCTGATTCTTGACTTTCAATAAATACAGAAATTTGTAGATTTGAAATCCAAATTGAAAGCTCCTAATTTGAGCTAGATAAGAATTGAATACACGGCTTACAATCTATCAAGATTGATTGAAATTGAATGCTCAAGGAGTTTGGGATTGGGTTTCAAGATTTTCAATGCAAAAATAGAGTATTGATTGCTAGAAGTTAATGAGTGATAGATGATCAATGGAACAATGTAATAATAATTTGAATCATCATAAATCTACTTTATTTATAGTTGGGCAATCAATATGGTCGTTGGGGATAGCATTGAATGCGAACTAGCCGTTGAAGGTTTTTCCCGCAGGCACTCGTCTACTAGTGAGTGTAATTTGGGCTTGAGTCGTCAACGAGTGGAGACAGAAGCAATTGCTTCAATTTCTTGTCACCTACTCGTCGACGAGTTCCTTACACTCGTCAACGAGTTCACTGAATTTTTTCAATAAACTCATCGTAATGAGACCAAAATGATTGGAAACATGTTAGGACCCTTTGGCAATTAAATTATCAATATTTTAATCATTTTTAGGGCCTTAGAATGATGTCCAGATTATACTAGGTCACCTAAGGTCTATCTAGGTAATTTTTGAGCAATTCTTTTCCAATGTCTTGAGGACTTTTACAAGGTCCTAGACACTTTAACTTAGACACTAGTCTTCATGAAAGATGATCTTCAATCTTGATTTGAGAAGCTCTACTTTTGACGGATCTTCATGAGTTGACTTTGAGCTTTTGGTACTTCTTAGAAGAACTAGTATTTGAACTTTGACCTTGATGACTTAAGCTCTTCAATTCTTCATATCTTGAAATTTGATCTTTATGGATTACTTTACTGAACTTTTACACACTCAATGGAAATATTAGTATATCAAGAATTATTTCATTAGTGTGTTATCATCAAAACAATTTAGGGTACTAAGGATTGTAACCTTGAGGCTAACACCATGGGTGCAAGGAACAAGAGTATGGAAACATACTCTAAGTGTTCAAGTGGAAGCATAGGCCAAATAGGGCAAACAAGGCATAATATGGGCGACACCAACATATGCTACCGATCGACCCGAACCACTATTGGTCAATCCGATAGTCCCTACCGGTCAACCGATCACCCCAAAGTTATGATGTTGCAAACTCAAGAAGGCTCTCTAGGATTACAGTAAAAATCTCCTAGAGCTTGGTATGATAGATTGCCGAATACTTGCACGTTTGGGTATTTGTTTCTAAATTGATTCTAGTGTGTTCGTAAGAAGAGGGAAGGTTGCATGGTATTGTCCTTTGTAGGGAGGACATGATTAACCACGGGCATATGAGAGAGAAATTGAAAAGCTTCGGATTGAAATTTCTATTTCACTTGAAATGAAAGATTTAGGCATATCTTAGTCACTTCCTTGGCTGGAAGTGTTAAACCTTGAGGATGAATTTCCATCTACCAAGGGTTATGCAGAAAAAGTATATGAAGATATTTAGTTTTGGACCAAGAAGCATATTCCTCTACTCGGAGCCTAATATAAATTATAAGTGATGAAGGAAAGGTCTTCTAGTCGCGACTTATCGGGCTCTCGTGGTGTCTCATCTATTTGATATTACAAGCGACAGGATATTGCCTTTTCGGGTGGCTGAGTCGGTATAGGCAAACTCCATATAAGCCACACTTGAGGCAGCAAAGAGGATCTGAAATATGGTCATTTACTCTGACATGGTTATTAGGTTCAAGAAAGGGGCTAAAGTTAAATTGAAATGATATGTGATGCGTTGGGTGGTAGCTTGAATGATCTAAGTCTACTCGGTGATATTTTCTCATGTGGATCGCATGTGTTCATGTGTAGCAAGAAGC